>JARGXW010001067.1:22500-25000 GCA_029204085.1 Mycena sp. CBHHK59/15 | reverse complement strand
ACAAACACTTTTATTGCCCAAGTCATGAATGACCATTTTTGGCCCAAAATGACACTTTCTTAAGTCAGTGCGACCTAGTACTCTGTGCCTTGCGTACTAGCCGGCAAGCCAGCGTTCCCGCTAACTAGTGTCCGAAGACCTAGTCAGTCACAAGCCGGAGCCTGTCTTGTGTACTAACCAAAGAACAAGTCCTTAGTTTTCCCTAGGGGCCAGTACTGACCCAATGATGGATAGCTCCCTCAGACGGCTCAATAACAATGAAAGCAATAAAGCTAACAGTGCACTGAATGTCCTTCAGCCCTTTCCCTCATATAGTAGGAAACCCCATTTCCAAGGCCCATATGTGCCCAAATAGGCAAAAACCGTGAAAATAGGTGTCCACAATATCGCATTCGAAATTTTTTCGGTTTTTGGGTTCATTCTGGGCCATTACTAGGGGGTTTCCCTAGGTTTGAAGTGTGGATACAATGCATCTATGCCTCCTTTGTCTTCCCTGACGTTGACATTGCCCAGATCCAGGGTGTAATGACCCTTTTAGGCAGCATCCTTTTTTCAAACTTTTCCTCTATAGAGCCTGAAATAGCTAGTGCCAGTGGTTCCCCCACACACCAGAATGGTCCAGGAGGGTGGGGCAACGTTCCTAGAGCAGCAGGACACCTAATACACTCAGGTTGAAGAGATACAGATTTCGATTTTTTGAGGGCCTTGTAACGAAAAAGTCAGATTTGCACTACGGTCATTAGAGCAAAGTCGTAGAGCTTCGAAAGGGCTACAAGAAATGTAGGGGGCGCTAGTGAGTAGCTAGTCCGGTTGGCTCACCAAACGCGAAATACTCGCGAAAAGCCGGCGCTTTTGAAGGCCTTGAAACCGAAAAGTCAGAATCGGGCTAGAGTCATTAGGGCAAAGTTGTAGAGCTTCAAAAACGCTACAAGAAGTGTAAGGGGCGCTAGTCAGGAGCTAGTCTGGTTGGCTCGCAAAACGCGAAATACTCGAAAACACGCGGCGCTTTTGAAAAGCGATAGTGGTCCCAAAGGCCATAGACAAGCTCCCTAAGGTGGCTAACTGACTTGGGGAGAAGCCTGGAGTCATTGGTGAAGCGGTTGACCAGTAACCATTGTTAGTCAAAATGTTAAGGTAAGTCGAAATGTAAGCAAGTGTAACAAATGGTAAGTCGAAATCTAAGCAAGTGTAGCAAAATGTAAGGCCCTTCAGTCGAAATCTAAGCAAGTGTAGCAAAATGTAAGGCCCTTCAGTCGAAATGTAACACTTGTAACGAAAAAGTCAGATTTGCGCTGAGGTCATTAGAGCAAAGTCGTAGAGCTTCGAAAGGGCTACAAGAAATGTATGGGGCGCTAGTGAGTAGCTAGTCCGGTTGGCTCACAAAACGCGAAATACTCGCGAAAAGCCGGCGCTTTTGAAGGCCTTGAAACCGAAAAGTCAGAATCGGGCTAGAGTCATTAGGGCAAAGTTGTAGAGCTTCAAAAACGCTACAACAAGTGTAGGGGGCGCTAGTCAGGAGCTAGCCTGGTTGGCTCACAAAACGCGAAATACTCGAAAACACGCGGCGCTTTTGAAAAGCGATAGTGGTCCCAAAGGCCATCTGCTGCCAAACCACCCCAAAAGTCCGGCCCTGAAGTCCCTATGACTCCATAATGGCCCCTTACAAGTGTTCATGCTAGGGTTAGGAAGGCTACTAATGTTGTAGCCGGCTAGGGTTACAAAGACGTACCGAGTCCGGCCCTAAACAGCTGGCTAGGGTTAGGAAACATACCTAGTTCCAGCCCTTAAACAACTGGCTAGGGTTAGGCGGTCCGGCCCTAAACAAGGCTTCTGGCAAGGGTTAATTAAGAACACACTAGCACAGCTGCCCTTTCTTCATTACTCATTTTTCTTATTGCTCAAAAAAAAAAAAACCCCCCATCTCCCTCCCCAAGCCTGCCCTAAACCCCCCTCCTTCCTCCTCTTGGCCCCTCACTTCAGATCCAAGGCTTGCAAAAGCAGCCCTGGCCCAAAGCAAAGAGCCTCAGAGCCCACCCCTTGTGCCAGATTGCCCACATGCAGGCCCTCTAGGCAAGTGAATGTGCCAGATTCACTTCACTGTCCATAGCCCAAGGGGAGACTATGAACAGTCCAAAGGTAAGCGTCGAACCACTAACTAAGCCAGCAATGCCTTTCACTTTCCCTTCCTATGTTAGTGGACCCACCTCCCAAGGCCCATATGTGTCCAAAGGGGCAAAAACCGTGAAAATAGGTGTCCACAATATCGCGTTCCAAATTTTTTCAAAGTCCGGCCCCAAGCAAATAAAAAAATAAACCACAGCACCCAGGATTCCCGCGTGGTCCCCCACCGTGGTACTAACTAGGCGGCACTCTGGTTAACTGCGCAGATCGGACGGGATGCGGTGCTTTCAGAGTCCTATGGCCGTGGATAAAAGCTTAGCTCACAGGCTGCTTTTGTTACACTTGTTAGCCAAGTTTAAGCCTAGGTTCTAAGGCCGGC
>JARGXW010001067.1:0-2500 GCA_029204085.1 Mycena sp. CBHHK59/15 | reverse complement strand
TGGGGCAACGTTCCTAGAGCAGCAGGACACCTAATACACTCAGGTTGAAGAGATACAGATTTCGATTTTTTGAGGGCCTTGTAACGAAAAAGTCAGATTTGCACTACGGTCATTAGAGCAAAGTCGTAGAGCTTCGAAAGGGCTACAAGAAATGTAGGGGGCGCTAGTGAGTAGCTAGTCCGGTTGGCTCACCAAACGCGAAATACTCGCGAAAAGCCGGCGCTTTTGAAGGCCTTGAAACCGAAAAGTCAGAATCGGGCTAGAGTCATTAGGGCAAAGTTGTAGAGCTTCAAAAACGCTACAAGAAGTGTAAGGGGCGCTAGTCAGGAGCTAGTCTGGTTGGCTCGCAAAACGCGAAATACTCGAAAACACGCGGCGCTTTTGAAAAGCGATAGTGGTCCCAAAGGCCATAGACAAGCTCCCTAAGGTGGCTAACTGACTTGGGGAGAAGCCTGGAGTCATTGGTGAAGCGGTTGACCAGTAACCATTGTTAGTCAAAATGTTAAGGTAAGTCGAAATGTAAGCAAGTGTAACAAATGGTAAGTCGAAATCTAAGCAAGTGTAGCAAAATGTAAGGCCCTTCAGTCGAAATCTAAGCAAGTGTAGCAAAATGTAAGGCCCTTCAGTCGAAATGTAACACTTGTAACGAAAAAGTCAGATTTGCGCTGAGGTCATTAGAGCAAAGTCGTAGAGCTTCGAAAGGGCTACAAGAAATGTATGGGGCGCTAGTGAGTAGCTAGTCCGGTTGGCTCACAAAACGCGAAATACTCGCGAAAAGCCGGCGCTTTTGAAGGCCTTGAAACCGAAAAGTCAGAATCGGGCTAGAGTCATTAGGGCAAAGTTGTAGAGCTTCAAAAACGCTACAACAAGTGTAGGGGGCGCTAGTCAGGAGCTAGCCTGGTTGGCTCACAAAACGCGAAATACTCGAAAACACGCGGCGCTTTTGAAAAGCGATAGTGGTCCCAAAGGCCATCTGCTGCCAAACCACCCCAAAAGTCCGGCCCTGAAGTCCCTATGACTCCATAATGGCCCCTTACAAGTGTTCATGCTAGGGTTAGGAAGGCTACTAATGTTGTAGCCGGCTAGGGTTACAAAGACGTACCGAGTCCGGCCCTAAACAGCTGGCTAGGGTTAGGAAACATACCTAGTTCCAGCCCTTAAACAACTGGCTAGGGTTAGGCGGTCCGGCCCTAAACAAGGCTTCTGGCAAGGGTTAATTAAGAACACACTAGCACAGCTGCCCTTTCTTCATTACTCATTTTTCTTATTGCTCAAAAAAAAAAAACCCCCCATCTCCCTCCCCAAGCCTGCCCTAAACCCCCCTCCTTCCTCCTCTTGGCCCCTCACTTCAGATCCAAGGCTTGCAAAAGCAGCCCTGGCCCAAAGCAAAGAGCCTCAGAGCCCACCCCTTGTGCCAGATTGCCCACATGCAGGCCCTCTAGGCAAGTGAATGTGCCAGATTCACTTCACTGTCCATAGCCCAAGGGGAGACTATGAACAGTCCAAAGGTAAGCGTCGAACCACTAACTAAGCCAGCAATGCCTTTCACTTTCCCTTCCTATGTTAGTGGACCCACCTCCCAAGGCCCATATGTGTCCAAAGGGGCAAAAACCGTGAAAATAGGTGTCCACAATATCGCGTTCCAAATTTTTTCAAAGTCCGGCCCCAAGCAAATAAAAAAATAAACCACAGCACCCAGGATTCCCGCGTGGTCCCCCACCGTGGTACTAACTAGGCGGCACTCTGGTTAACTGCGCAGATCGGACGGGATGCGGTGCTTTCAGAGTCCTATGGCCGTGGATAAAAGCTTAGCTCACAGGCTGCTTTTGTTACACTTGTTAGCCAAGTTTAAGCCTAGGTTCTAAGGCCGGCCCTTCAGTCAAAGTGTTAGTCAAAAAAACACGAGTCCTATGGCCCGTGGATGAAAGCTTAGCTCACAGGCTGCTTCTGTTACACTCTAGTCTAGTCTAAGCCCTCCAGGTTGAAAATGTAACACACTTGTAAGCCTACCTAGCCAAGTTGAAAGCCAATCTAATGCCCCTCAGTCGAGAGTTAGCCAAGTCTAGCACTCCAAGTCGAAATCTACACTAAATCTAACACTTTTTCAATTTCAATTTCAATCTCATGCCCTCACCCGATCCAAGGTTAAAGAAACCCGGCCCTTATGAATGCATGGTAAAGAAGAAAAAAAAGAAAAGAAAACGTTCAACAAAGGTTGAACAAATCTTTAGAACAAGGGCTTAACCTCAGCGGATCGTAGCAACAAGGCTACTCTACCGCTTACAGTACCCCGTTCCCATTCAAGTCGTCTGCAAAGGATTCACCCCCGCCCATATAATGATTGCAATTCGCAGGCAAACCGCCCAAGCATTTCCGCAAGGACAGCCAAGCCCACCTAATTTGGTTCACGAGCAAAGCTCTATTTCAACTCAAGTCAAATGTGCGGGACCAACATCATCGTTTCTAGCACGGATTCTGGCTTAGAGGCGTTCAGCCATAA
>JARGXW010001066.1:0-39028 GCA_029204085.1 Mycena sp. CBHHK59/15 | reverse complement strand
GAAAAATAGTTCACACACCTGGTGGGCTTTGCCTCGTCTGCGACATCATCCGGAGCAATTCCATGAGGATTCCTCCGACGACCACCACCACCACTACCGTTCTCGGGAACATCTCCATTATTTTCCGCCCCACCTGCTGCGCCGCCCCCGCTACCACCAGCACTGGGAGCCTGCCCAGATGAAGCTGAAGCAGCTGGCTGTTTCCTGTGCGCTGTTTTGCTGCGATGTTTCTTTGTCTTTGACGTGGGGGTACCCGCATTGCTAGACTTGCGCTTTCTGGCCGAATCACCCATGGTTATAGGTGGGAGGTTGAAATAGTAGAAGATGATGAGATGTTTGTTGAATACAAGTCTCCAGGTCCAGGTGTAACTCGACGCGATGAAGTATGAGCACAAAGAACTTCACATGCAATATAATATGGAACCCAGGCCGGTGCATCGTGGCTGCGGATCGTCAACCTGATCCGGCTCCGGGATCAAATGCCGCACCGAGGGCGTGGTGACTGTCTCTGGCACGCCTGTCGGATGCTGCGCATATGTGTGTCAGATGCCACTAGCATGCCGTTATGGCAAGTGCCATTTAGTTTGCCGCCTGTGTCTGCCTCTTGCAATATGGTCGGGTGCAATCCAGCCGCAACTCGTGAACATGCAGCGCAATGATCATGCTTGGTGGGTTCGTCTCATAAAGCATCCGCTTCAGGAACGGAGTACTAACAGAATATTTACGGAGTCCGCCTTGAGATCACTACATCCATGAGCAAGCATTACTAAATCCATGAGCAAGCAGGCAATGCACTGCAATGCAACAATAAGCCGCACGAGGAGATGGTTGCAACCGCATCTGGACGGCCATGTGGCATTTCATCTCTCACATCTCTCAGCTTGTCACCAGCTCGCCTTTTGTCTAGGATCCAGCATGACCGCCGACGACCCTCGTTCTGCTCTAGAGCTTGAGCAAATCATCCTTGAACTCTGTGCTGCCGATCGCCTGGCAGGCATTCCGAGGCTAATGTTGGTTGCACGGCGTGTGAAAGAGTGGTACGTCCAGCTAGGCATAATACACAATGCATATCACCCACCCCCAGAATTATCAGGGTCGAAGCCCACTGTAAACAGTAAAGGTACTTCATTTTAGTACCTAGGTACTATTTTATGGAATTAGGCACTAATCTGAAGTGCTTTGGGAAGTAGTGCTTTTTGGGTCACTTTAAAATACTGCCTTCAAGGTACTAATCCTCAAAGCACTTCAGATTAGTGCGCAACCCCTATTTACCATCTTATCATGGGCTTATCACGTTCTTGATCCCAAGGTGTGGCGCTGCATCGGCGATCAACCTGGATGAGACCGGATTTGGTCAATACTCTTCACTTCCGCTTTCACCTTCATTCGCCCTCCTGTGTGCTTACAGCTGCTTCTGTGGGCTCTTCTGCATCTAAGAAACAGTAACCTGCTCCCCTCCAAACACCACTTGTGCTGACAGGCATGCATCCAATTCCTTTTGTTATACGATCTTGCTGCCTCGTGTTTTGATTTTTTTTCTCTGCATCATGTCGGTATATTTCAGGTCAAAAATGGTAAATATCACTCACTAAGCTCTTTCTGCCTTCAATGCAGTCTGCCATCATGGGAAAGAAGTCAATCAGTAAAATATGTCACTTTAAGCCAACATGCGGCAAGCTTCTTACAAAGAGCACACCCCGTCAGCACTACATGAACCAGAAAAACAATGACCCCCAGTCCTCTGAATCCGAATTCGAGGCCCCGCTTGACATTGAAATGGACTTGGTTGCCCCATCTTCACCTCCCGCACATCATATCCTACATTCACCATCTCCGACCTCTTCATCTTCCTCGAGATCCCATCTCATGGCTATCAACAACACACCTGATAAGATCCATGTGTCTCCACCACCTCTGCCCCTTGAAATGGACGTGGAGTCTTCCGCATTGACAGATTCCAAATTCTCTCGTTCAATCACTCCTTCTGACTTGGACTCTGATGACGCTCTGTTGATCGCTTTTGACCAACTAAACGACCAGGATCCCCCAAAGTTGCTCGAAGAAATGGAACATGACCTGGACACAATGTTGGTGGCAGAAGACGAAGAAACATTGTGGGAATTCCGTATGTTCTTCCATTCTTTTATTTCTTCTATCTTCTAATCTAGGCGCACCACAAACATAGGAAATGAAATTTTGACGGAGAAAGATCGGGATAGCATTCGGGCATTCAAATTGGTTCTACTCTCCAAGATGCCCCGTATTGCCTTTGCGCATATGCATCATGCCTTTTGGCACAAAATGGACATCAGTTCACACTGGGCGATCATTCACCGCATTGCAATTCTGATCTGTGTCGAGCCGGTGTGGTATCACTGCTGCCCGAATTCCTGTATGGCTTACATGGGGCCTTACTCTGATCTCACGCACTGCTGTTGCCGCGAGTGCAAAGAACCTCGGTTCACCCATTCTGACAAACTGCACAAGGCCGGTGAAATTTCCGATGTCTTTGACGGTGATCATTATAGAACACTGCGTCAGACAAAAGTCACGGTGGATGGGAAGAAACTCCCACACTGTTATTTCTCAGGAAAGCATGATATCACTCTTGGCATATGTCTTGACTCCTACCTTCTTTTCCAGGATGGACGAGATGGAGTGCGCACATAGATTTGATGTGCGACACATAGAGATGATTTGCGACACATCGCGCAAACGCGACACATTTCGGTTGTAGCTATGTGCCGCACTTCGACTGGAAGTGGAGTGCGACACATCCATCTAATTATAATTAAGCATCTCGCTTAAGTCATACGCACCTTAGCCCACACTGGAGTCGCAATCTTTTCTTAAGTGTACAGGGAGTAATCATTCAAGTAGCAATATATTTTCAGTGAATGATACATTATAAGCACCGGACTAGTACCTATAAGGCCCTCATGTCGTCGGGGTGGCTTCCGCAGCAGCCCACGGGCCGCTACCCGCTCGCACCGTGTCTGCGCTACCCTCCGATGTGACAACTCAGTGGCCGTTCTGTTCCGCAGCGTCCGAGTACATTGAATGCAGCACGCCATGATGCACTGCACGGCAGGTAGAAAGCTGCATGTGCACACCACATGACATGGCGCAGCACAGACATGCGCAACTCCCGCCGTTCCTCACCAGCGTGAATTCGAGGACGAAGTGGTGTGGGCAGAAGTGAGGGAAGAGGGGACAGAAGACCAGGCACGTACAGGTGCGCCTCTGCGCATATGTCGGGGACTTGGGACACACTTGAGCACACTGCATCCCGATATGCAGGCAGCTCCTCGTTCGCGCGGCGCGTGCGTGGTTGGAGGAAGCTGAAAAAGCGGACTTAGCAGGCGAAGCGAGGGGGTTGGTGTGTACCTGCCCCTGTGTCTTCCCCTTGCGCTCCTGCATTGCTACATAGGCGCCCATGAGCCGTGCAGCCGACACACCTTCTCCACAAGCTAGCAGCAAACCCATGCAGCATTCGAGGGAGAGCATCCTCATGGAGTGGCGCGCACATGGGGATCACCTGTGAGGTCAGTAGCTGCGCGTCATGTAGGGGGCTGGTGTGGGGTGGTGGTGGTAAGAGAAAGGGGGATGTTTAAGGACCGATGATTATCCCATGACAAGCTGGATCCCGATTTTGGCTGTCTTCAAAATTTTGTCCGGATTTTTGGCCACCGAGGGCTGCTGTTTTTTGTCCGGACTCCGGCTCTGGCTGAAGTTCAAATTTTTTTTGTCCGGACATTGCCTCTGACCTCAAAATTTGGTCAAAATCACTCCAGGAGCCTGAAAAAAATGCCAAAAAATCCATTAAAATGAATCATCTATGCCATCGTCCTCAGCTAGCTCTGTAATGTGAATGTTTGCCTGCCCTTTCCGTCGCACTGTATTCAGGCTTGCAACTGCCTTTTCCAGCAACTCCTTCTCCATCGTGAGTTCCTCGAAGATTTTGTGAGTACGAATCCCTACTTCGAGTGATCCCAGAAGGTCTTGACAATATCATCCTTCGGTATAAGAGCAAGGAAGGAGTTTGCTGGCAAATGTGAAAAGCGGACTGTACCCAAGGCCGCATCACGCCGATGGGTGATCTTGAACTGTCGGCGGAATGAATGTTCATAAACTTGCACCACAATATACGAGAGTGACCCGATGCTTTCACAGGTAGGTGCCCAGGAGTGCGCTCCTGCCTTGCCACCGTTTTTCGAGTACATGCTCAACACTGACATTCTATTCAGTTGGTAATACCAACTTTTAAGACAGAAGACACCTCGTACGAGAGAAATTTCGGAGCCTGTCATGGCGAATCCATAACAGTTGTCCTCCATCATGCAGTTGCCCCCAATGCCCGATTCCACAACTATTGAAACACACTTGATCTTACTGAAGATTGCTCGACGTCGTTTGATAGCCTTGACGGAATGGTCAATTAAGTTCCTATGAGTGCAGCAGCAGGAATAATGTACCTCCTTAGAACGTCCTCCCGCAGCTAGTTCTGCATTTGCGGCATTCCCTGCCTTAGGTTTGACAGTGCCGGCACCACCGAGAGCACTGTTGGACTCTTCTTTCCAACGTACTATTCTGTTTAGTCCTGTGCTTGAACCACGCTGCTGATCCTGCCTAATGATTGACTGCATTTTCTGTGCTAGGAGTTGGTGATCAGATAGTGGTTTGACCACACCAGTCTTGTGGTTTGTGTATGTGCCCGACGATTTGTAGGTGCGGACACCGGTTCTTGCTTCTCGCGTCTGATGCTCGCGACGCAATGCAACGAACGGTGAGAGGTCATCCGAATAGACATCAACGAGCAGCTGAGATAACGGAGGACTTTCGACAGAGGCGGTAGAATTGTTTAGCATGCTGGATTCGGCTATTCCCTGGAGAAGTGCAATAAATGAGGCTGGCTGAGTAGCCATGGCATGGGCTATATCCTTCTGGATCTCTGCAAAGCGTTCTGGATCAGTCTCAGGTAGGTCCTCACTGAAAAATGGTCGTCAATGTTATATAGAATTCAGTGCGAAAATAACACTTACATCTTGGCGAGTTCATCCATTGACAACGCTACCGAGGCCATAACACAGGCATCAAGCTGTTCGTCGGCTGCTCTGGACAGATTCGCCATAGTTTTTAGACTGTCAATCATCTGTTGCAACTCCTCCGCTGCTGTTTTTTCCGTTGCTTCTGATTCTACATCTACATCTTCTTGCAGATACAAATGTTCGAAGACAGGGTCCGGCGCTGGTTGCGGGACAAGTCCAGGAGTAGGGGCACTCTTGATTTGTGATGGATGGATTCCCAGAAGCGACCATAGACAATCGTTTTCCTGCGTAGCCATCTCGTATGCAGCGGATAGTTCGAAGTCCGTGGGATATTGACTCAAAAGTTCGTAGTTGATGTCTTCTGACGATAAATATGTGTGGCAATATCCCGATGCTTGCTTCTTGAAGTCCGAGTGTGTCTTTGGAATGCGAACCGAAGCCTGCATCTTTGCCCGGAGCTTTGGAACAATTAAAAGTGCTTGCTGCATTGTGAAATCCGCTGTAATGTCGCGCATGCCAGGGAAGCAATGCTCATTGAGCTCACTTGCGTTGAACCAAGGAAGGAGCGGGCATGGATGATCGCCGAGATGATCCCGGTGAATTATAATGAGGCCCAAAAGTCCATTTATCAGGATCTGCGCAATGTCGAATGCTTCCTTGGAGATGAAGTGGCGAGCCTCGGGGTATCCAGCCTTCTGAAGGAATGTCCGCCATGTCTGCCATGCGACACGGTGTTCACAGCGCCAGTGCACAAGGTGGTGGGGGTGCTCGCGACTCCATCCGGGCGGCGAAAGGCGAGGAATAAATCGCTCGGCCTGTACGCCCCATCAGGTGTGGCCCCAGAGCCCCGAGTCGATGACAAAGAAGGGGGGAAATTGTATCCCCCGACTTTGACGGTTGTTGGCGGTACAATGGCTGAAGCATCATCAGCGCCCGCACCAGTGAAGGCGGTTCGAGGCATAGGATACATCCTGGCAGGTGGAGATGGGCTGGGAGATGGGCTGGAGAACGCGGTAAGGCCCTCCAGCCTGGGGTCGATCGCCATTGTCGCACCGTTGTCGGGCCCTCCTCCCCGCTCCAGCCTGGCGATGGCAGCGGCTGCTCGAGGACTCAGGGGAGGTGGCATCCCCAGCGGCCAGAGCGATGCGGCATCCAGGTGCGTTGTCTCTGGAGACAGCGGCGACGGCCCAAACAAATCTTCATCGCCCGCATCAACACCCAGGAACGGGGGATACGAGGATTCTTCATCCCAGACGGACGAGTCCCGCGCAGGAACATCAGAGCGCATGCTGAATCCCAGAGTTAATCATTTCGCTCGCATCCGTCAAATGTGCGCACCTATCTTCCCCGCCTGCAAAGTTTTCGGGGCCAATATCCATAGGTAGAGCCGGGGGAGCAGCAGGAGGCGCTGACGTCGTGTCGTCGGAGGGCAACGCACTACGTGCCAACTCCTCCGGGTCGGCGGCAGACTTCTTCTTTTTCTTCATTCTCTTGGGTTTCTTCGGCTTGTCGCGGGCATTATTGGCAGTTTTGGGCGGTTCCACGCATGTGAGCCAGGCGTCGTCGGGGACAGGCCTCGTTGGGATTGCTCGGGATAGGCGTTCTTCGACGGCTGCCAGTTTTCTTTTCAATTACTTGGCCACGGTGGATTCAATGCAAAACGACTTACTGTAGCAGTTCCTGAGGAAGGCCTCAAAGGCCTCTAGGACGTTCTTGTCGAAATCCACGCACGAGTCTTCGAAGTCGTTCCCGGCAGCCGTTTGGCCAAAGCAGACGCTGAAGATCCCATGAGCTAAGCTAACAAGTGCATACACCCCAATTGGGAAGCTCACATCCTCATACTCAACTCGCCGCCCATTCGCGGATTCGGCCCTCCCATAATCGACATTCCCACCCAACCAGACGCGTTGTAAGTCGCCTTGTGAACGTCAGCGTACACGCCGTCCAGCGCGTCAATGCCGCTATTGTGATTGTTAGCCAAACTCAAGATCAACAAATCAAATTAAGGCTTACTCCTGTAGCTCCCAAGGCAAAGTCGCCTTCGGAGCGGTTCCCAGCGTCTCTTCGCGCAGCTCCTCCTCGCGCAACTCCTGCTTCTCCCTCTCCACCTCCTTTTCCACCGCCTCCCGCTCTGTCGCGTCCGCCTCGGCCCACAGTGCTTGCACCACGCGCGTCCGCAACCGCATGCGCTCTGACTTCGTTGCTTTGAGACGTTCAGCAGCGCTATCCTCGGACTCGTTCGTCCAGTTGTCAACGTCATCGGCCATCTTCTCTTCGTTCAAGTTGTCATACCCTTCGGCAGTCAATGCGTCGCGAATCTTGTCTCGGTTGCGTTTCTGGAAGACCTCGATGGCCTGGTGTGCGCGACGACGATGCTTCGGCGCGTTGAGCTTGAACATGTTCCTGACCGCGGCACCCGTCGTGCTGGGAGCCGTGCCGTTGACGGCACCGATCTTCTTCCTCTGGTATTGGAACCAGTTTTCGAGTTTCTGTCGAGGTAAGTCAATTGATGCATCCATCGCAAAGATAACGTGTTGCTTACTGATTTTCTCACCTGGATGGCCGCTCCGACGATGGCCAACTCATCCTGCGTCAATTTCCGTGCCGAAGGGTCGTTAGGCAGGGGTAGGTTGAGCAGCCCGTGTTCTGGCCATTTTGCGACGTAGGCCTCTAGCATGGGCGGCCAGAAGAGGTGCAGCTTGCCCTCTGCTTGCCTGAAGTCGGCCATCAAGCCGTGGAGCCAGGCCGTCTGCGCGTTGTCTGCCCAGGGCCATTGCACATGAAGCGAGTAGGAGAGAGGAGGACGGGCGGACTGGGTGATACGCTGGCGCAGTAAAAGCTGGGGCGTCAACAAACACGCAACACGCACCAGTTTCATATGTAAGTCAGGTACGAAATTCACTTTTATTTTTTAGAATAATATTGACATCTCACCACTCTTTCATCTGTGGCCAGGGACACCTCGCCTGTTATTCGGACCCTATCGCAGATATATTCAACCCCCTTGCAACCTCAATAATCAAATATTTCCTTCACACACCCACTCGGGATATACACGGTACGAGTATCCCAAACCAGCAGAGACGGTCCACCTGATCCTTCCATCATGCATTCCATGTGCTCCCCTACGCGCGCGCGATCCCCCGGAAACTATCCAAATCCGGTTTGGCTTCGCGGCCCTCGCCCTTATCATTCACCATCGGAGGTGTGTCAATTCATCCCTCTTGATTCCTCCCCCTCTTGATTCTTCCTCCCCCCCCAATGGCAGACACCACGGCCCCCACTGCGACCAATGCCCCCACCCCAGACGAGGAGATGGCAGCGCTGCTCGCGCAAGTGGCGGCATTGTCAAAGCTCGCCCTGGATGTGACCAGACACTGCATCAACATAAACGGTACGCCTGCTGCGCCCTCTCTGGATCTCGCTGATCTTTTCCCAGACCAAATTCCCCACGTTATTCGTGCCCAGGTCGACAAAGCGGTCGCTGAGATCCGCCGTGCGTCCCTCTTCACATTATTTCCCTATATACTGACCATCTACCTCAGCGGCCAGCCCCGAATTTGTCCTTGGCATCGCTCCAACGCCCGACGAGTTGGAGGCGAAGTTCCCCCCCGGCCACGGCGACAACCAGACCTGGTATGTTGTCTGCGTCGGTCGCCGCCCCGGCTTGCACGCCACCAGGTACGATCCCCAGTGTTTTGTGTTATCCTTTACTTACTTCCTCTCTCATCATCAGCAAGGAGGCCGATGCCCAGGTTTTGGGCGTCCCACACCAGTTCCGCCACAAGAAGGACAGTCGTGTAGAGGCCCTCGCATTCTACCGCCACAAGCACAGCCTCGGCGAGGTCATGCAGATCTCCGAGGTCGTCCCCGTGCCGACTGCCCCCGCGCGCTCCTAGTCTGTATGTTTCCCTTTTTTTTTTTTTCCTGGATCACCAATCTTAACGCATTCCATACCAGCACCCAATGATTATTCAGTGCGAATAGGGTATTTCTACGTGGTGGTCCACATCCATACCCGCCGTTGGTGGGGGTGCACTAGACATTAAAAATACCCCTCAATATGTTCTGTAAGACAATTGACGAGCTACGTACCTGAAACGGCTTGTTTCTAGAGGCAAGGCCAACTGCGAGTCCATGGCCCGCGCATCAGCCATCTCTGCAAGTACCATTGTTTCAAAATGTTCTGCAGATGTCAATGAGGTGGCACGAGATGGAGCTTTGGAGTGTCCATCGTGGGATCTGGTGGAGGAGTGGATGGAACGGGGTCGAGAGAGGCGGCGTGTGTCGTCAGGTCCCGCACCGCGCTCGGGAGATCCAGGTGGAGACAGAGTGAGGAGGGGCACCGGAGATCCCTGGTGCTGTACGGCGGGTTTGGCCTTCTTGGGAGGGTCCCACTGATGTCGTCTGGCCTTGACCGTGGCACTGCTTCCCAGTCAGCAACCCTCGACGCCTTCGTGCTCAGCGCAACTTCTTACCGTCGTTCGGCCATCAGGAGTCTTTGTTTTTCACGAACCTCCGGTCGTCTTCATTCCGGGTGAGTGTGTGTTAGAATTCACTGCTCGTGCCAGACTCACTGGCGGTATCTTGCCGCAGTCTGACATTTCCTTGCAACCTTCTTATCAGCAGTCAATCTGTTTGCTAATCAGTCGCGTTTTACACAAAAGGTTAGACGTACCGTTCCCCGGATGGATTGTCGGCTTCAGCAATGTTCGGTTGGTGTTTGTGTTTGCCCATGGGAGTCGAGAGCAAGTTTTGATCTGGGCAAAATTTGGTCACATGACCCTGACTTCTCTTCGACCAACTTTCACTCCCCGTGTCCTCCCTCTCCTTTAGTTTCTTGAATATACTCTCTGATTATGTTTGGCTTGGTCTAATATCCTTTACGGCATCCTCATTCACACTTCAAAATCCAAAGTCGCCCCGCTGAAACCCATTATCCTAGTTATCTCCTACACTCGTCAAACATCATTCTGGTCTCCCCAGGCCTCTATCAGGCTCGTTGCAGCTTAAACTCGGGATATCAAATCGTGTGAACCAAATGATCCATGGAAAAATAACCGCTCAACTTCGGAACTCGTTCATATCTGGCGCTCAGCTGAGGTCCATTTCTGAACCACACCACTGTGTCTTTCAGTGAGCTCTCGAACACATTTGTATCCGATGTCGAAAAACACTCAAATGCTACATTTTACGATTTGGCTGGTCATTCTGAGCTAACAGGAGGCTTGGTATGCTCTATTTATCCATCTCCTTCGCCTGTGCACCGCGGATTTCGCTGTTAGCGGTTCTGGCGTGGATTTTCACTTTTCGATCTGCAGGTCTTCTATCTGGCTCGTTGCGGCTGAAACTCGGGATATTGACTCGCATGAACCAAGGAGTTAACAGAAAAATAACCGCTCCGCAGTGGAAGTAATGAGAAACGGACATCAGGGAGGTTCTCAGACGTGCATGATAGTGACAACGACTATATTGGGAAGAAACTGTACCTAATGAGAAACGGACATCAGGGAGGTTCTGAGTCCAAAGTAAGTACATGTAGGGACAGTATATATATCAGTCCAACGTACCTCAGACGTGCACGATAGTGACAACGACTGAGGAAAGAGGTGGCGACGTGGCACGTCCTTGATGTGCTTGACATCGGGCCGATGCCCCGAAACCCCGAAAGGGAAATGCACCGAAATAAGAGACGCGTAAGAAACACGTCGATTGAGCGAGAGCTGAGCTCAAAAGTGTCTGATTCTCAACACTCCCCCACAACGAAACATCCAAGCACTTCCACGGAAGGTTGAGTTGCCCAGAGAAGAAGGACACAAGGAATGTGATGTCGACAACGAAAGCGCGTGTCGAGAGTCGAAGAAAGTGAAGGCGAAGGAAAATTGAAGGAATGTGGGGCCAGAGATATCGAATTGTTTGACGATGTGGGTCGCAGATTTCATGGGAATTTTCCCGGATGAAGTCGCGAAGAATTGGACAAGTGACCTAATTTGGAAGGTCAAGTCGAAGAATCGGTATCGCGGCCGAACGAAAGGAGGGTGATGCATCGACCGAAATCCATAAGGAGGAGATAACGATGATCAACGGAATAAACCTAGCACACAATCCATGAGAATTTTCTCTGCAGAAATTGCGGCAGATTAGGATTTGGCCAGATTCAGCCAAACCAGTTGGTTCATCGCCATCGACGCCCAGGGAAATTCGGGAGACGATGCGGAGATGGTCGTGGGAAGTCGCTGAACATGGGAGAGCCAAAGTTCTAGCCACAAGAATTTTCTCCTGTGTGCTGGACCCGAAATTCCACAAATACGGATGTAGGTGGAAAAATGGGCAAACCAAGTCAGTAACTGCCGACGCCGAGAGGAAGGGAGTTCGAGTGCGATGCAGATAGCGTTCGTCGATGTCGCAGAACGGGGGAACATGCCATGGGAATTTTCCCGATGGTCCTGGAGCTGAATTTCGGCCGGCAATAAAGTCAGCAGAATGAATGAAGCACGATCCGTGAGAGCGAACATCGAAAGAAGGACGAAGCTAGAGCATCAGGAGGAACAGGGAAGATAAACGTTGAGTTCGACGAGTCGACGGCCAATATTGCAGTGAATTATAACCGCAAGGAAAGGACGCAAGTCGAAATTTGCATCGGTGAGCACAATGGGTGAATTCCCAAATGGGGAAGAAGATTGCGAGCGGCGAAGAAAATCTGCAGCTCTAGGAATGTCAGCTCATAATTGAATAAGGAGCGACGGAGATGGACTCGTCGACGCAGGGAGATCGAGGTCGAGATGGTCACGAGGATGGGCAAGATGTGCGCGGAAAATACTCCCCCAGATTAAGCGCAAAAATGCACGTGGAGTCAACACTGCTGTAAATCGTCGCAATGGGAAGAGGAATGGTGCGAGTTTAGCACGAAGAACTGCGGCCCAAGGAGATATGCAGAACGTGCAAGAATTGGGAGTCAATACTCCCCCGGAACGAATATCTGTGAACACAAGTGCGAAGTCCACTAGAACGAGCCGGTGGATGAATGCCCGGGAAAACTGGGCTGCCAGAAAGGCGAGGAATACCTGCGAGGATGGAGCATAGGGATCTGTGGTCGACACTGATGCGGAATGGGAATCTGCGATGAGGCTGGAATGTCGTGAACTGGAGTTACGACTGGATAGGATGCTCCCCCACAGCCGAAGCGTGGATGAGGAGCGATGTCAATTCGCTAGACCCGAAGTGGCTTGAGGATAGATGATACTGGTCTTTACCGCCCTGTTCAGATCTTTGTCCGATCTTGGGTTGGGAATACTGGGATAATATCTCCCCCATAGCCGAAAGCTGAGGGTCGATGAGACAGCTCTCTAGGACTGCCTATGATCTCCCCCGAGCCGATAGCTGAGGGTAGAACTGCCGACCATGGTCGCTGAGATTTACTCAGACGCCAGAAGGCTAAATTTCTCCCCCATGCCAGAAGCTATCAGTTCGCAATAAAAATGCGAAAATCTGACCAATAATTGAAGTCCCAAAACGCGAAAATAGATCGCAGGATGTCTGCCAGCACGGGAGAATCACCGTCGTGGCGGCGAGCACAGCCGTACCTAGAAATCCGGGAGAAATGAAGTTGATGGATAGAATGAGGTTGGCGTGCAGGGAAATGTGGATCGTGGATACAGTGAAGCCGATCCGAAAATGGTGCAGAGAAAATGTACCTTCTGTCGCGCTCCGGACGCGGACGAGGTATAAAATGAACTCTGACCGAATCTCCGTTCAAACGAGGGATAGGATGAGGTCGAAGAACGGGATGGGATTCCGTGAAGTCCGAAATGGAAGCATAAACGGCAGTGAACTCCAAATACCTGCGAAAAGCAGGGGAACAACGTCGAATGGAATTTATCCAATTCGCGCCAGTAAGCCGTAAGCGAAATTGTACGTGGAGCGAATCTCACGCCAAACAGATGTGGAATAAATCTCACACTGCGCGGAGGTCGAACCGATTTGGAGGGAAAAATCCAGATGTCCACACGAGAGTCTCGAATGCGGCACTGAGAGAAAGCCGGATAGTAGCGGGACAACAGAGGGAAAGGTGAGTGTTGGAATTACGTCCCCAAGATAGGTGTGGTATCGGTCGTGGTCGTACGGCGCTCTAGTACGCCAGATCCGAAAATGGGAGAATCCGGAGGGTAAGCCTAGCGAGTGCCTCCTACATAAGGAGATGGTGCTAAATAGCGAAAGTGTGGGGCTACTTCGAGCTGGCTGATATGGATTATGAATAATTCTCCCCCACAGAGAGAAGTAGGCGAATATTGCCTCCCTCCTCGGGAATGCATAAGCTCTAGCGGGCTCTGCTCCCGATCGAATACAAACAAAGATGCTAGAATTAAGACCCCTACAATTTTGTGGGCTGCTGGCTTCGTAGCAGCAGGTACAGTCTCCAAACTGTCCTGGTCAAGAAATCTGCGAGACGGCTAAATAACCGCGAGTCATTTCGATCGGATGATGTAGTGGTTGATAGAGGAATGATGGAGGAATATGGAATGACGAGTCATGGCTGGAGGATACAGCAATGCGTAGCAAAAGACGGCGGTGAAGCGGGAAATGGGGGAACAGTCGAGGATCCAGCATTGCCGTGATCACGAGACGGCGTCATTTAGACGAACCCAGAGTACTCCGTGGCGGCATGAGAATATTCCCTATGCACGCATTCACGGGTACAAAACAACCGCAATACCTGCCGGTGAATAACTGCGCAGATAGCGCCAGTATATGCGTAGCACGCGAAGTCCAAGCCAGATGAGATCGCCAAGAGATGCCCAAGATCCAGAAAGACACACTAGAAGGTTTCCCGAGTCGCCAAGTCTGTCCGCTAGATCATTTAAGAACTGCGGAAGTCTGCTGGTCCAGATTTCGCTCCTGCAGCCAAAATACGCGATAAATCCCCAGATTTTGGGGTGTGGGAGCGTCGGGGGCAGAGGCCTAAGTAGGCACGTCGATGGGAGGAAGAGTTGTCGACGCCGAATGGTGGTACTGCAGATCTGAGACGACAAGGCATCATAGATCTCGGGGGAAAGGTGAGCGAGCGGTAGCGAGGCAAATGCCAGGAGGTAGATGTTCTCGGACGATGAGAATGTGCTACCAGTCTGGAACAGGAATGTGCAAAGCGCGGGGCCCATAACCTAATGAGAAACGGACATCAGGGAGGTTCTCAGACGTGCACGATAGTGACAACGACTATATTGGGAAGAAACTGTACCTAATGAGAAACGGACATCAGGGAGGTTCTGAGTCCAAAGTAAGTACATGTAGGGACAGTATATATATCAGTCCAACGTACCTCAGACGTGCACGATAGTGACAACGACTGAGGAAAGAGGTGGCGACGTGGCGCATCCTTGATGTGCTTGACATCGGGCCGATGCCCCGAAACCCCGAAAGGGAAATGCACCGAAATAAGAGACGCGTAAGAAACACATCGATTGAGCGAGAGCTGAGCTCAAAAGTGTCTGATTCTCAACAGGAAGAAGTTCATTTTGGGCCCCAAGCTCAGGCCTCTTTCTGTACCACACGAGTGCGTCTTTCGGTGAGCCCTTGAACACATTTGTCTCTGAGCTCGAGAAATGCTCAACTGTTGCATTTTACGATTTGGCTAGCCATTCTGAGCTAATTGGACCCTTGATATTATACATTTCCCTGTATCTTCCGCATGTCCGCTACTTATTTCGCTGGTTAAAGGTTCTGGCGTGAAAGTTGACTTTTTCAAATGCCTCCGATTTCATCGGAAGTCGACCCTATTCGATTTGGCAGAGAAATACAAGGATTTCTGTCGATTTAGAATGGGGGTTAGTGACCTACGTGCACCACACCATGCAAACCTTTGGGTTAGCGCCTCTCGAAATGGCAGTGACGTGATGCTTGTCACGCGTGTTACCAACCGCCTTCTTGCTCCTTGTTCATCGCGCTCTTGACCGAAATAATCGACGTAGGACACCCTGGCTGTAAGGTGCGTTCCTTCCCTAGCGAATCGTTGAAAAGTGTCGCGTCCCTGCCGAGGCAGGCGACGTATTTGCCCTCTCCCTTCCCTCGATTTCAAACGTTGATGTGTTGTTGCTGAATACAGACACCACCCAGCACCAACTTGAAATATTTTCAATGCAAGAGATCCCACTCTCCCCGTCGACAGCCGACACACTGACAGGAGGTGCGTTGCTGGGTCACCATCCCTTGCGAAGTATTTCTGATCCATCTGTTATATCCGTGCATCTCGGAGTACCTCGGAGCTCCGATCGGACTTCCTTCGGAATTTCCGAGGGGGACTTCTATCCATCGCAAGGGACATTACGTGATGAGGAATTACCAAGCGGATTCCTTTTACTCATAATCCCTTACTTCACTCTCGGAGTTTATCCCGACATCCACTTATTGCATCGTTCACAAGATGTCTTAACGACTTATTGTCCACGGACTTATACTTACGAATCCTTCACAGGACTGTCTTGACGACTTATTGTCCACGGACTAATACTTACTAATCTTTCACACCTTATTGTACTTCACTAAACAATTAGCTTACTAGTATTTAAGCTAAGTAGTTTAGCCTCTGTTCTTCAGTTTGATAATTGTATACGTTATTGCGTTCTCCCTTCCCAACGCAACCTGAGTCGGACTCCGACCTATTGGATATTCCGTGCCTCCTCTGGCCCTCCTGCATCCTTACTCGTCCTCCCATTATTGTCTCTGGACTTGTCTCTCCTTGGTCGCAAGCCGGGTAGTTGCACACTCTTGTTTGTAGTGCTTGCGAGAACGACCTTCTGATCCTTCGGAACTCCGTGACGAACTCCGACATATTTCTTTCGGACTTTCTCGGCAATTCCGATCCCCTCGGCTCAGCACTTAACAGTATTATCAAACTCAACTATCTGGGCTTGCATGGCTGATCAGTTTAACCCCTACAATCCCTCATCCATCGTGCCAGGCACGCCTGGCGCATCCCAATATCTTGCTGGCAATAATCTTCTCCAACGGCGTGTTGATCGTGACCGCCGGCAATCCCGACTTCTTTCCAATATTCCTATTACTCCCATTGCCGCTCGATCGTCAGAAATCCCTCTGACTTTCCAGCCCATTCCTTACCCCACCATGAATCCACGTCCAGGTTCTTACCCAGTTGGAGGAGTACCATCGGAGGCTCCGCGTCGTGCTCCTAATCCATTCACAACTCCGCTTCCTCCTTCGGAAGATCCGATAGCTGAAGAAACCGATGAACCGGAACCACCTATCGAAGAAGAGGAAGTTATTGATGAGGAGACAAGATTTGGCCGACAAATTCTGGCCAATATCGGAGATCTCACGGAGGTACTTCGGAGTTTGAAAGGTCCACAGTCTGGATCTAAGAGCTCTTACACTAACCTTCGGAACCCCGATACTTTCGATGGTTCTGATCCTCAGAAACTCCGACCATTCCTCGCTCAGTGCTATCTGCACTTTGCTGAATGTGACCAGGACTTCACCACAGACGACGACAAAATCATTTATCTTATGTCGTATCTCCGAGGCACCACCCTAGATTGGTTTGAACCCCAGCTCTTCGATCCCAACCCAAACACTGTACCAGCTTGGGACAGCAATTTTCCTCAGTTCCTTCAAGAGCTGCAGGACAACTTTGGGCCGCACGATCCTGTCGGAGATGCCGAGGACCAGCTTCGGAATCTCCGAATGAAATCCACAGACCGTATCACCACTTACACCATCGAATTCAATCAGCTTTCAGCTTATACTGGTTGGGGAATGATGGCCCTTCGTTTCCAATACTACGAAGGATTGCCAAGGAGGATTAAGGATCCCCTTGTCAATATGGAGTATCCGAATACTCTTATCAGACTCATATCTCCTAATATTTGCGAAATGAATGGTTTTGTTCCTTACTCGATACCTCCGATAAGGCTCCGATACCTCGACGGCACATCCTTCATAATTAATCGGCAAATCCGCCTTCCAATCCTATTCCCTACTGAAGACGTCCAAATATTGGAATTCTACGTCACCCATCTGGATGCCCCTAGTGACCTGGTTCTTGGATTCAACTGGCTCCACCGCTTCAATCCGTTGATTGACTGGTCGGCAGGCCTAATATCTGTCCGTTCCTCCGACACCACCGGGGTATCAGTGTCGACTCCTCAGACTACACAGTCTAATTCTGTTCCGGTTAATTCCTCTTCGGAAGGACCTTCGGAAACTCCGACTCCGAAGCCCATCTCGGAATCTCCGACGTCGTCTCTCAGTCCTGATCCTTCTATGGATATTCCTTCTCCTTCGGCTTCTCCGAAGCCATCCGGTACTCCGCCTCCTTCGGCTTCTCCGAAGCCATTTAGTTCTCCTCCCCACATATCCCTGGTTTCGGCTGCTGCCTACTCTGCTATTATTGGGCAGAAAGGTACCACTCAATATACACTTCGCACTTGTCCTAGAAGCGACATATCTGGTCATTCAACTTCCTTGGACGGAGATCTTTCGGATATTCCGACCGAGTATCAAGACTTTGCCGACGTTTTCTCAGAGTCCGAAGCCTACAATCTACCTCCACATCGCGAATACGACCTCTGAATTGACACCGAGGAGGGTGAAATACCACCTATTGGTCATATATATTCTCTATCGCAAGCTGAACTATCGGCACTCCGAGAATTCATCGATAAGAATTTAAAGGCCAACTTCATCTATCCCTCGAAATCGACTCCTGGAGCTCTGATACTTTTCGCGAAGAAAAAAGATGGCTTTCTTCGGCTCTGCGTTGACTACCGTGGTCTTAACCGAATCACTAAGAAAGACCGATATCCGCTTCCATTAATTTCGGACTTGCTAGATGCTCCGAGCAAGGCTCGCATCTATACAAAGCTCGATCTCCGACATGCTTATCACCTTCTCCGAATTAAAGAAGGCGACGAGCCCAAAACTGCTTTTCGTACTCGATATGGGTCTTATGACTGGAGAGTGGTTCCTGAAGGCCTCACTAATGCCCCTGCGGCATTTCAACGCTTTCTCAATACCATCTTCTCGGACCTCCTTGACGTCTGTGTTGTAGTCTACTTGGATGACATCCTCGTATACTCCGAAGACGAATCGAAACATACCGAGCATGTCCGAGAAGTACTTCGGAGACTCCGAGCATCCGGACTTTTTTGCAAACTTCCGAAATGCGAATTCAGCGTCACCACTTGTGAATACCTTGGATATATTCTCTCCCCCGACGGCTTCCGAATGGCCCCCGAGAAAATCGCTGCAGTTGCTAAATGGCCTACTCCTCGAAAAGTGAAGGATGTTCAATCCTTCCTAGGCTTTTGCAATTTCTATCGGTGTTTTATCTGGAACTATTCAGATATTACTATCCCACTCACTCGGCTTACCCGATCTAGCGTGAAATGGAACTGGTCCGAAAACTGTCAATCAGCCTTTGACAGTCTGAAGACTGCTTTCTTGGAAGCTCCGATACTTCACCATTGGGTTCCCGATCGTCAAATTACAGTGGAAACGGACGCCTCTGACTATGCTATCGCCGCTATTCTTTCAATTATTGGCGACGACGGCGACATTCATCCTGTGGCATTCCGAAGCCGCACACTCGGACCTTCCGAAGTCAACTACGACATCCACGATAAAGAGCTACTTGCGATTTTTGACGCCTTTAAACATTGGCGGCATTACCTTGAAGGCTCGGCAACTCCGGTGGACGTCGTTACTGATCACAAGAACTTGGAGTACTTTGCCACTACTAAAGTGCTTACTCGTCGACAAGTTCGGTGGTCCGAGTACCTTTGCCGTTTCAATATGGTTATTCGTTTCCACCCGGGCAGGCTCGGCGGAAAACCCGACGCCTTAACTAGACGATGGGACGTCTACCCTAAAGAGGGGGGATAAGGGCTATGGCCAAGTCAACCCTCACAATTTTCATCCCGTTTTCACTCAAGATCAGCTTTCGGCGTCGCTTCGGGCCACTTATCTCGAGGACATTTGTCTTCAAGCTACGGTTGTTATGGATGTAGACAAGCTTCATTCGGACATCCGAAGCCACCTCCGAGATGATCCTTCGGCCTTACTCGGAATTACCGCGGCAACTTCTGGCAACTCCCCTCATTGGACTATACGACACTGGCCTACTTCGCCATGACGAGCGCATCTATGTTCCTCTCCTTATCGGAAATTCCGAGGAACTCCGAGTTCGGGTTCTTCAACACTGTCATGATCACATCCTAGCTGGTCATTTCGGTCAGAACCGCACTCTTCAGCTCGTTCGACGCGAATATACTTGGCCAGAGGTCCGAACCTTTGTCCGAACATATTGCCAATCTTGTGTCTTGTGCAAGCGCAACAAGCGGCCTCGACACAAACCTTATGGGTTACTCCAGCCCTTACCTGTTCCACTTCGCCCTTGGCATTCTATCTCCATGGACTTCATCGAGGAACTTCCGAATTCCAATGGTTACAACAGCATTCTAGTCATCATAGATCGTGCTTCAAAACAAGGAATTTTTATTCCTTGCAACACAAAAATAACCTCTTCGGACCTCGCTCGGCTTTTCCTTATTCATGTCTTTTCTAAGCATGGAGTCCCTTCGCACGTCACTTCGGATCGGGGATCCGAATTTGTTTCTGCGTTCTTTCGGTCCTTGGGTCAACTCTTGAGTATGGAATTGCATTTCACTTCGGGGTATCACCCGGAGGCCGAC
Organism: Mycena sp. CBHHK59/15; assembly: GCA_029204085.1. Classification (NCBI taxonomy): domain Eukaryota; kingdom Fungi; phylum Basidiomycota; class Agaricomycetes; order Agaricales; family Mycenaceae; genus Mycena; species Mycena sp. CBHHK59/15. The sequence goes on along the minus strand of JARGXW010001066.1, from coordinate 19,278 downwards.
GGACAAACCGAACGCGCCAACCAGACTTTGGAGCAATATATTCGCATGTACACTTCCTATCAACAAGACGACTGGGATCGTCTTCTTCCTCTGGCCGAGTTCGCTTACAACAATGCTCCGAATGCTTCTACCGGAGTTACACCATTTTTTGCGAACAAGGGATATCATCCTTCCTTAACTATTCATCCGGAACGTGATGTGGCCAACACTTACGCTAAGGATTTCGCTGTCGACCTTCACGGACTTCACGAGTTTCTCCGAGAGCAAATTATGGATGCTCAGAAGAGATACAAGGCCACTGCTGATACTTGTCGAAACCCTTCACCAGAATTCAAAATCGGTGATCAAGTCTTTGTTTCCACAAAGCACATTCGGACAACCCGACCAACTCCGAAGTTTTCCGAGCAGACTCTAGGTCCCTACGAAATTATCGCCCATCCTAGTTCCAATTCTTATACACTTCGGCTTCCGAAGCAACTCCGAGGCATTCATCCGGTCTTTCACGTTTCTCAACTTGAACCGCACACTCCGAACCCTTTTCCCAGCCGCATCGAGGAACCTCCAGGTGCAGTTGAAGTGGTGAACAGAGATGAGCACTTTGAGATCAAAGAAATTGTTGACTCAAAGCTCGATCGGAGATACCGAGTGAAACTCTGATACTTGGTCGAATGGCTTGGTTATGAAGAAACTGATGAACAGTTCTCTTGGATGGGAGCTGACGACGTTCATGCAGATGAACTTGTCGAAAGCTTTCATAAATGCTATCCCGGAAAGCCAGGTCCTGATTATTAATTCGGACTTCCTTCGGCAATTCCGAATTTTCAGATCGTCACAAAAAACTTTCAAAATTACAAGCGATACTATTTTACATCTATGTACTTTTCGACTCTTTCTCCTCCTTACTCAACCCTCCTCCGCTTGCCTTTCGACTTGGCCGATTTTTTCTTCGGCTTCTCCGACTCTTCCTCTTCCGACTCCGAGACCTCGAGCTCCATGCTCGGGTCGAATGCAGATATCCACCCAATGAGAAGCTCATTCTGCTTCTCTAGCTTCCTCACCCGCCTTCTCAACTCCTTGTTCTCATTGACAACCGCCTTTCGGAATTCCCGAGCCATCTCGACGTCTTCATTCGCCGTCGTGGTGAAATTCTTGAACAGCTGGTATAGCTGCTCAACGTCCTCGTCGAGCTCATCGACCTTGGTGTCCGTTGGCTCGGACACCCTCAGGACTTCCGCGGCCGCCCGAATCGGCTCTCCAAGGTCGCATCGGACCTTTTGCGTCGCGCATTGGACGCAGGAGACTCCTTGAGGCCCTTGTGGCCTATTGCACGGGAGACCGTGCTTGGTGCATTTCTTGCATCCTATGGATTAGTCAGCACGGAGAATCTCGGATATGCCGAAGAGTTACGGATGACGGAGTTGCTGCCGCTAGCTTCGGACATCGGATATGGCGTTCCGAAGGGGTGAAAATTGAAAATTTTCACCGTTCGGAGTTTCCTATATACATATTCTGGGTCGAGCACGTGACATCTCGTGATGTCCCGGAAAAGTTCCAAGCCTCTTGAGGGCAATCGGCCTTGAGAGGGGGATACTGTTATATCCGTGCATCTCGGAGTACCTCAGAGCTCCGATCGGACTTCCTTCGGAATTTCCGCGGGGGACTTCTATCCATCACAAGGGACATTACACGATGAGGAATTACCAAGCGGATTCCTTTTACTCATAATCCCTTACTTCACTCTCGGAGTTTATCCCAACATCCACTTATTGTCCACGGAGTAATACTTACTCATCGTTCACAAGATGTCTTAACGACTTATTGTCCACAGACTTATACTTACGAATCCTTCACAGGACTGTCTTGACGACTTATTGTCCACGGACTAATACTTACTAATCTTTCACACCTTATTGTACTTCACTAAACAATTAGCTTACTAGTATTTAAGCTAAGTAGTTTAGCCTCTGTTCTTCAGTTTGATAATTGTATACGTTATTGTGTTCTCCCTTCCCAACGCAACCTGAGTCAGACTCCGACCTATCGGATATTCCATGCCTCCTCCGGCCCTCCTGCATCCTTACTCGTCCTCCCGTTATTGTCTCTGGACTTGTCTCTCCTTGGTCGCAAGCCGGGTAGTCGCACACTCTTGTTTGTAGTGCTTGCGAGAACGACCTTCTGATCCTTCGGAACTCCGTGACGAACTCCGACATATTTCCTTCGGACTTTCTCGGCAATTCTGATCCCCTCGGCTCAGCACTTAACACCATCCCACAGCCGGCCGTGGGGTTTGATGAAGTACGCAGGCTGATTCTCCTCTGCACCCACCTTTACCGGCTGAGGAATACACACGCGAGGGGGGTCAGGGGTAATATGTACATGTTGGACCAGATCGCGACCATCAACGACAAGATCCGACAGGCGGCGGTTCATCATTGTGGAGCGACGGTCCCGCTATGATAGCGTTGCTAGCATCGGTTCGTCGTGAATCAGTACACAATTTTCGGCCCAAATTCTCATCATCGGCACTTGAGTTGAGTTGAATAATTTTCACACCGATTATCATTTATCTTGATTGGGGTCGCACCACATGGGGCAGGTACATACTCAAACAATGTCTTTTATCGAACACCACATTGCACCTCCCATCGCGCCGCACACTGACCACCAATGTCCTTCCCCGGGTTGACAGCGGAGGAGGACAAAGCTTTGAAACAAGGTGAGTTGCCGCTCTCGTCTTTGTTTTTCCTTGCTCAAGGCGGTACAGAGGCCATATGCAAAGATGGCCAGGCTGACTGCGCCCGACTCAAGGCGTGGCTTGACCACTACCGTGTTCCCTCGACACCGGCGGCAGCGCACGGACACAGTTTCCACGAGCACAAGTGTGCCGAGCTCGTTGCGCGCATCGTTAAAAGGAAGGCGCGCGTCGACGCGCTCGTGGACTTATGGGTCCGTGCTTTGAAAGCAAGCATGCGCAAGTGGCCGAGGCCGTGCTGCCATCCAGCTGACCAGGCAAACCAGCGCCGTACAGAGGTGAAGATTCGGCAGGAGGAGATGTGCAAGGCGGCGGAGGCCGCGATGGAACGTACCGCAGCAGACGCACGGGTCGCGGTTCTAATGGGGCTCTGCACGGCGGGTGGAAATGGTGTGCGTAAACATCATTAACTTATTTTTTTTGGTGGTGCCGATCCAATAAACACGCATGTCATTGGGATCTCGATGGTTCGTCCAAAAGTAGACTGTATCCGTCGGTCCGATCCGAGGTGCTTCTTTGATGTGGCACTGCGCAACAGTGCTTATGTTTGCATTTAAACCACGCCATGGACATGGTCTCAAGCGGGCGTGCCCGATGCGTCCCGCACTTTCGCCCGACTTGTACTGGGAGATCGCGCTCCACAGCTCGGCCGACACCTAGCTCAGTCTGCTGCGCGTGTCTGTGGCCGTTGCTTCCGCGGCACGACCGCTGCTGTTCCACTGGATACTGGTAGGCGCTCGTGCAGAGAAACTTGTATGTGCCCTGGCCAATAATGTCTGCCGGAAATGCACAGGCTCCGTCACCTAGTCGTTTTCCATTTCATCCCCCTGGAGCGCGAAATCATCCCCCGGATCACTTTCCACTTGGTCTGCTTCGCGTCTATCTCGTCTGTGATTGGCCCTTGGGCTGAGTTCATTGCCTCTGAACGAGATCTTCGAGAGCTCGGGTTCGATGCCAACCTTTTTGCCACTCCCCCTAGTCCGGACAAGCTCCCTGGCCTGTGCAGTGTCAAGGGGCGGCCCGAGGACTTGGCAAAATTTGCTTTCCATCATCCCCGCCTCACAGATCTCTGGTTTTGGACCGGCCCACCTTGGGGACAACACAACCTGAATAGGGCTGATCTGCATCTATTCGCCCGTTCGTCCGCTCAAATTTACACACTCCGCATCTGTCCTGCGCAGTTGTTGATCTTGTTCGACGCAGCGCTGGTGCTTTCTCAAAACTCCAGCACTTGAGACTCGATGAGGATGATACCTGGTATAATTTTTCAGCCAAGGTGTGTTTCGATCTCATCTCGGACTTCTTCCCCTTACTGAACATTAAATCAGTCAGGAGGGCTGATTGTCGCAGCCACTTGCGCACTGGATGACTGCGTGCCTGAGCTAAGAAGCCTCATGCTCATCTGCTCTCAGAACACGGACCACTGCCCATCTGGACCACGACTTCTGACGCCCTTGGACGGCCCAGTCCTTTCGACAGCGATCTCACGTTTCACGAAGGCGCCACGGTTGCGCATGTTCCATTTTTGCACTGGCAAGGGTTGTACGACTTGGCTCAATTGGAATCAGGTGGATCAGATAGTTGTGCCCACAGAAGCAGACGAGCATGGCACTTGGGATTTAGATGATCGGTATCTTTAGTTTCCATTCTCATTTGTTGGTTTCTCAATTTCTTTTCTACATCAACTCAGCGTGATTTCGTCCGAATCGAATCACCTAGTCCAAATCTAATCATCCCAATCTGGAGCACCCAAAATAACCGAGATCCAGACAACCAAACAAGAACTGCCAGCTTCTGTCCCCGACCACATCACCACCGCTTCAAATGTCGCAACCAGATTTGCTGGTGAGTATCCCAGGTTTGCTCAATGCCTGCTCCTGAACACTATGCACAGGAGAATGGTCCACCACCATCCTTATTTGCTCGCGCTGCCCCAGCGCGGGCGAGTATCAATGCGAGGATTGTCGTGTGGAGTTTTGTGGCCCCTGCATCACAAGCAGCCACGCGGAGCATCAGTTTCATCGGATACAGGTGAGCCTGCGCCATATGACTGGCAAAAGGGATATTCACCTCCATTAGCATTGGACCGGTGCCTTTTTCAGGGCAGTCAGCCCAAGGAACTGGGCCTGTGTTTGCAGCTCGGGCACCGCAAGCATGGGCAATGCCCCAACCCGGTGGCAGAGAAGGATTTCCAAATTATCACGAGGTCGGGGATGGTCGAGATAGCCCTCGACTATTGCGGGTGCCAGCACACGTCGTCATGGTGCGATCAGCTGACTGCGGCGTGCCTGCTCCCGTCGGAGGAAGTGCAGCCCCGAATTGCAGCCGATTTTCGTGTCATTGTCTGCCTGCTGATGTCGCGCCAGCCCTAGTAATCTAGATCTTGTACCCTAAAGAAGGTTGCACATCAAAGATGCCAGTCGACATGAATTCCTGCACTTATGTTGGATCAACAGCATCTCGCCGCACCTCTTGTCATGGACTGTCACCAGAAGGCCCGACTTGCAGCGGTTGCAGCGAAGGCTCGACGCCAACGACGTCGTTGTAGTGCATCTACAATTCTGTTTTTCTCTCCGATGGTGCTGACTGCCGCAAATTTCACAGAGGGAATGCGTTGTGCGACACCTGTGCACGCTGCATCCCTGATTCCGATTCAGACATGGCGCCGTTCGCAACCGCTTCCTGCAGAGACGGCAGAGTCACTCGTACAGTACGAGGACTCAGCCTGGGATGGTGGCAGACAATGGTGGACGACTTGATGCAGTGGGCGAAAGCGCAGCGCGTGCAGGAATCCCAGTAAGTCAATTCACATCTGTTGGATCATGCCAACTGACTGATTTTTTTGAAAACAAATTAGGGACGCCCCGCCTGAAGATCAAACAGCTCGCCCGTCCGATGCACCCACGCTGCAATTTGACGTGGGACACATGAACACGGAAGCCATGGAGCGGGCAGCTATGGCCAAGATGGACAGGTTGGAGGTTGCCTGGGTGGTTGCAGGAGGCATGTCCACGGAGGCAGTGGAGAGGAACTGGGACAATGTGGTGTCCATTGCCACAGACTTGATGCGCGAGCCGGACCGACGGGACATGCTCCAGGAGTGGCGCATGGCGGAGCAGCAGTATATGGCCCCATGGCAGGGGCATGTGATGCGCATTCGTGAGATGGGCCCAGGGGAGATGCGCGACCGCCTTCACGATCATTTTGTTGATTGGGCGTCGCAGACTCACCAGTATATTGACTAGCTAGTTTGAATATTATTCGTCGCACAACAAAACTAAGTTCACTCTGAACTCAATGGAAGGGAAATGTAATGGCATTGTGAAATGTATTGTGTGGTATGTAAAGGTAAAAAATCACAATTTGGCTTTGACCGCGCGGGATTTAACATCGCAACAGCAGATTTTGGAGAGGTTTACATCGCAGTAACAGATATGGGACGGGTACATGGCCTAGACAGGCTCGAGATCGAGCATCTCGTCATCTTCGTCGAGGGCAACAGCAGCAGCGGCGTTGGAATTATTCTTGAGTCTGAAGTTGCCATACAAACTGGGCGCCGATTAGGATAGAAATGGGACAGGAAAAAGAAGACTTACCCTATGATGAGAGAAAAGAGCAGGAGTCTGTCCCCATCCTCATAGCGCTCGCCTTTTTGGAGGTCTGGGTAGAAATTAGTTGAATTCGCAGCGATGGGAGATCGACGTACCGAAAGGCATCGAGGGCATTGGAGGGAAGGATGGTCGGGGATAGTTTGACAGGTAGAATCAATAGATGGCCATCTTCTGACCGTCGTTGACAGATTGTGTTGATTGAAGAGATGAGGAGAACATGCAGCATCGGTCACTGCGAGCGAGAGTGTCGAGATCCAAATAAAGAGAGCTTGAAAAAGGTTGAGGCAGAATCAGTCTGCAAAGGAAACGAAATGAAGCTGAAAGAGGAACAGCACTTGGAATAGTGGAGGTTGGCGAGGTGTTGCGCGAACTCGGAACTGGGTAGCTCACATAGTTGATGGGACACATGTGCAAACAAGTTGCTGCGGGCACCGGTTTTTTGCCGTGGCAAGCCGTGGCGTGGCGTGCAAGCGTGGCACGTGATTAGCGTGCAAGGGCAGTGCAAGGCACAGAGGCTTAAAAATGAAGAGTTCCGCAAAATGGGCCAGTAAATCGATCTCAGTAGTGTGTTTTCTGCTGGATTCAGCTTCGAATGATTTTATTTTATTTTCAAGACTCGCTAAGCCAAGTGGGTAGTCACAGCATGCGTGACATAGTCACGGTCCAGCGGGGAAGGTATCGTTTCAGAAAATACCTTTGAGATCGCATCTAACCCAGATTAAAGTGTAATAGGTTGTGCAGTATTGATAATGCATCCCTTGAGGTTTGATTTAATTTTTATAGACACTCTTTGATCAGCTATGAATTTTCCATTGTCTTGTTGCTGAAGTGCGTGACATGTTGATGTCGAGGTTAGCACCAAAAAAAATGAGCAACATGATTACAGTCCAAGTTGACAGAATAAGGTTAAATATCCTGCCTGAGCTTGACAGTTTTCATATCAAAGGAATTGTGGACCTGCACGCCTCTGCACGCCACTGCGGACTGTAGCGTGCATTAGTGTGCACTAGCGTGCACTGCCGTGCATCAAGCGTGCAGAGGCGTGTCCTAAGGCGTGCGTGGCGTGGAGTCAGGCGTGGGCACTGTTGGAATTGGCCCGCAAAATTCTGGAGACAGATACAGCACTTTGCATGGGGAATATATATGACCAAACATATCTGTTCAATGATCTTGGTTCAATTTGAGCTTGTTGCTGATGCCGATGCCGAAGGTCTAGGTGGCATTCTTATTACTGAGAAATTTTAGCTGCTTGGGATCTACCATGAATGGTATCAAATATCAACCGATTGAACTCAGTACTATATAATAGGCATTACATGTCGTGCCAGTGAAACGTTGGTAGGAAAACACTGGCATCAAGAAAACATCCAAGGCGTAAGCGCCGTGTCAACGATACTTGCACCAAGTATTTTACTAGGTCCGAAATACACTTACAATAAAATTCTGGTGAACTATATTCCGGGTCAGGCCTACTAGCAGGTGAAAGTATACTAGTAGTACTATAGCGTGAGGTTCAACTTGAAGTGAGGTTTGAAAATTGATTTTTGGGCTTTACATTTGATTAAAGGTGCTTAAAACGTGGTATTCAGTTCACATAACTAAGACAGACGGTGTGGATGAGCTGCGACGAAGAGAAATCCGACGCGCGGCGATGGTTAATTTACGCGTGTGCACGCTTGCACGCTGCACGGCACGGCACGCTTGTCACGGCAGGCCACGCCGTGACACGGCGATTTCTCGGGGCCCAGTTGCTGCTTGCTGTCACTCTCCCCACGTGGGCTCGCCATCTATGGCGAGCCCCCGCGTTCTTTCCGCCTGCATCCCAAATCCGCGCGTTCAAGACTCCATCCCGCTCTCCCTACTTCTCGTCTTGACTTCAGCACCATGGGCAAGCGCAAGAAGGGCACCACCATCAATCTCAGTAGTCGAGATGAGACAGCGCCCGCCGCGGAGAGTTCTACCTGCGCAGCGCCCGTGAATACAGAGGCGTCGACGACGAATCGTGTACTCCGGGAGAAGACCAGCGTTAACCAGCAGGATGGACACGTCCGGCAGCAAAGATCCGTGGTGAACGTCGCTGCTGGCGACGAGCGGCCGGCGCCGAAGGTCCATCCGGATGTGCCGCGCGTACGGGAGCCCGTGTATGACTACTACAGCGGTGCTGAAGACGACGGCGGTGACCGCTTGGATGACGACGAGGGGCGCGACCTTCGTGATTCTGTAAGTGCTACAGCTACGAGTTTGGAAACATAATGAATTTATGGCGCGTAGGATGATCCTCTCCGCCAGCGGGCCCAAGACCATCTCGACAGCTTCCTGGCTGAGATGTTGCGTCTCGAGGGGCGCGGCGATCATGCTAGCTATTCGACGTGTCCTCGCTGTGGGCAAGGGAAACCAGACCATCGCTGCAGCGATTGCCTCAGCGGCGGAGAATTGATGTGCCGCGACTGTGTTGTAGCGGCCCACCTTCAGCTCCCATTCCACAGAATTCAGGTGAGTCGCGAATTCTCGTCGCCGCGTCGTAAACTAACGGAACATCAGCATTGGACAGGGACAATGTTTGAGCACCGAACACTGAAAGAGCTTGGGGTCCGTATACAACTCGGCCACTGGCACAGTGTGAACCGTCGCTGTCCCCTTCCCATTCCGGCGCCTGGCGACGATTTCGTGGTCGTCGACATCCATGCTGTGCACCAGGTGGGGCTGGACTACTGTGGGTGCGGACAGGGTGGGCTCCCCACTGTGCAGCTGCTTCGGGCGCAGCTGTGGGCGGCGACGACCACGAATCCAAGGACTGCGGCAACGTTCGCAGTTCTTCGCAAGTTCCATCTCTTCTCGTTCGAGTCGAAGTGCGCCGCGCTTGAATTTTACCAGAGTCTGGCAAGGGAGACGGACAACTGTATGTGTCCTGAAGCACAGAGATTGAGCCGCGGGCTAACGGGCAGTTAGGATCGCTACCACGAATTTTTGCGGATGACGAGGCAATGGCGGCACGTACAGATGCTGAAGCGGGCCGGCAGGGGCCACGACCCCGAGGGGATCGCGAACACAAAACTGGGGGGGTGCGCGCTCTTGTGCCCCACGTGTCCTCAGCCCGGGATGAATCTGCCGCCGGATTGGGCAGAGGCGCCAGAGGAAAAACAGTTCGTCGTCTCATCTATCTAGGAGCTTTGATGCTGACAACTCATCAGATTTCTGTACGCATTGTTCCTGGCCATAGACGCAAACTTCCGACTAAAGCGCAAGGACGTGTCGTCGGAGGAGAAGGACCCGGGTTTGGGGAAGGGGTGGGGTTCTTCTGTGAGGTGAAGAAGTACATGGCTCATGTGAAGAGGAATTGGAATCAGAAGCAGGAGGTGCGCGTGTTTTTTTCTAAAATTCGATGTATCGCCGTCTCACGATGCCTGCAGCGGAGCCATTGTGTCGCCCACGACGCCGTTGACAAGCCGGACCGGGAAGCCCGCAGAACGGCGTCATCGGGGGTGGGTGCGGTGGACTGCGCGCGCCACAATATGAAACACCCCAATGCGGTTGGGGATCTGCATCTCGGAGAGCGGTAAGTTGTCCAGAAAATCGCAAGCGACTTTGGACTGACGTGCAAATAGGTACCTGAATATGGACTACATGTTTTTCGCGAGCATCTCGGGCTCGCCGCTCATGCGCTTCTTCGTCTCGTATGACATTGCGTGCCAATGGCACATCAATATTTGGAAGAGGATGGTCGAATACAAGGACACCACCCTAACCATCGCCGGGGCGGGGAAGTTTGTGACTTTCCTCGTCCCAAAATTCCACCTGCCCGCTCACATCGAGGCATGCAACCTCAAGTTCTCGTTCCACCTCACACGCGACGTTGGGCAGACGGACGGCGAGGCCCTGGAGCGGGGATGGGCCAATGCGAACCCTCTGGTGAGGAGCACGAAGGAGATGGGCCCGGGGTTCAGGCGGGACACACTGGACGACCACTTCAATGATTGGAACCACAAGAAGATTATTGCATTAGGTGAGCGAGGGAAGCGCGCACAGGAGCTAAATCACTGACGAATTCTACAGGTTACATGATGCGCAAGAAGGTCGAGAACACAGTGCCGGAGATGGTGAAGACGAGGGAGGCGCTAGCGGACCTGGATGAGTCGTTAGGGCCGGAGCCAGTGAAGGAATGGACGGACATGGCGAAACGGTGGGAGGCCGATGTCACCGCCCCGAACCCCTTCGAGACCTTGCGCAAGGACGCACACGTCGCGAAAGTCCGGGCTGAGCTGGCAGAGGAAGCGGCAGTGCGGGAGGCAGCAGGAAAAGAAGACACGGGGTCGGTGAAGGGGGACATGCACATAACAGAGCTGCTCGGGATGGGGCTGCAGCTGGAAGATCAGCAGTACGTGCTCACTTCAAAGTCGAGACGAGAATCCACTGACAATTGTTTTAGAAGAATCCTCGCGTCCGATGTGGCAGCCACCGGGTTACACCCGACAGACGGGCAGCGCCGCGCGATGATCGAACGCATGAGCAAGTTGCGCCGCAAGATCTTCGCATGGATCGAGGTCCAAACCAAGTTTTTCCCCGGGCTGAAGAATGTGCGGGAGCTCGAGGACGATGCACGTGCACGAATCGCGGAGACCCAGCCGATTCCCGGCGTCAAGGTGTCCGACATCCACTGTGGCAGTGCACTTGGGCACTCCCCATCGGGCGCAACACCGAGCAGGCACGATGCAGGGATGATGCAGGGACGACGGAGAGCAGTAGTGTTAAGTGCTGAGCCGAGGGGATTGGAATTGCCGAGAAAGTCCGAAGGAAATATGTCGGAGTTCGTCACGGAGTTCCGAAGGGTCAGAAGGTCGTTCTCGCAAGCACTACAAACAAGAGTGTGCGACTACCCGGCTTGCGACCAAAGAGAGACAAGTCCAGAGATAATAACGGGAGGACGAGTTAAGGATGCAGGAGGGCCGGAGGAGGCACGGAATATCCGATAGGTCGGAGTCCGACTCAGGTTGCGTTGGGAAGGGAGAACACAATAACATATACAATTATCAAACTGAAGAACAGAGGCTAAACTACTTAGCTTAAATACTAGTAAGCTAATTGTTTAGTGAAGTACAATAAGGTGTGAAAGATTAGTAAGTATTAGTCCGTGGACAATAAGTCGTCAAGACAGTCCTGTGAAGGATTCGTAAGTATAAGTCTGTGGACAATAAGTCGTTAAGACATCTTGTGAACGATGAGTAAGTATTACTCCGTGGACAATAAGTGGATGTCGGGATAAACTCCGAGAGTGAAGTAAGGGATTATGAGTAAAAGGAATCCGCTTGGTAATTCCTCATCGTGTAATGTCCCTTGTGATGGATAGAAGTCCCCTCGGAAATTCCAAAGGAAGTCCGATCGGAGCTCTGAGGTACTCCGAGATGCACGGATATAACAGTATCCCCCTCTCAAGGCCGATTGCCCTCAAGAGGCTTGGAACTTTTCCAGGACATCACGAGATGTCACGTGCTCGACCCAGAATATGTATATAGGAAACTCCGAGCGGTGAAAATTTTCAATTTTCACCCCTTTGGAACGCCATCTCCGATGTCCGAAGCTAGCGGCAGCAACCCCATCATCTGTAAGTGCTTCGGCATATCCGAGATTCTCCGAGCTGACCACACCTAGGCTGCAAAAAATGTACCAAGCACAACCTCCCGTGCAATAGGCCACAAGGGCCTCGCGGAGTCTCCTGCATCCAGTGTGCGACGCAAAAGGTCCGATGTGACCTTGGAGAGCGAATCCGGGCGGCCGCGGAGGTCCCAATGGTGTCCGAACCGACGGACAACGACAAGGTCGAGGAGATCGACCAAGACGTTGAACAGCTCTATGGGCTGTTCGACAAGTTCGTTGAAACCGCGAACGAGGACGTCGGCAAGGCACGGAGATTCCGAAAGGTGGTGGCGGTGGAAAACAAGAAGTTGAAGAGGCGGGTGAAAAGGTTGGAAAAGCAAAACGAGTTGCTTATGGGGTGGATTGCCGCCTTCAACCCAAGCATGGACTTTGAGGTGTCGGAGGAAGAGGATTCGGAGTAGCCGAAGAAAACATCGGAGAAGTTGAAGTGTCCAAAATTGTAACATACAATAGTTTGTAATTTTTTTTTGAATGTTCTTTGTGGCAAGCTCAAAATTCGGAATTTCCGAAGGAAGTCCGAATTAATAATCAGGACCTGGCTTTCCGGGATAGCGTTTATGAAAGCTTTCGACAAGTTCATCTGCATGAACATCGTCAGCTCCCATCCAGGAGAACTGTTCATCGGTTTCTTCATAACCAAGCCATTCAACCAAGTATCGGAGTTTCACTCGGTATCTCTGATCGAGCTTTGAGTCAACAATTTCTTTGACCTCGAAGTGCTCATCTCCGTTCACCACTTCAACTGCACCTGGAGGTTCCTCGATGCGGCTGGGAAAAGGGTTCAGAGTGTGTGGTTCAAGTTGAGAAACGTGAAAGACCGGATGAATGCCTCAGAGTTGCTTCGGAAGCCGAAGTGTATAAGAATTGGAACTGGGATGGGCGATAATTTCGTAGGGACCTAGAGTCTGCTCGGAAAACTTCGGAGTTGGTCGGGTTGTCCGAATGTGCTTTGTGGAAACAAAGACTTGATCACCGATTTTGAATTCTGGTGAAGGGTTTCGATGAGTATCAGCAGTGGCCTTGTATCTCTTCTGAGCATCCGTAATTTGCTCTCGGAGAAACTCGTGAAGTCCGTGAAGGTCGACAGCGAAGTCCTTAGCATAAGTGTTGGCCACATCACGTTCCGGATGAATAGTTAAGGAAGGATGATATCCCTTGTTCGCGAAAAGATGGATAGAAGTCCCCCTTGGAAATTCCGAAGGAAGTCCGATCGGAGCTCCGAGGTACTCCGAGATGCACGGATATAACAAGTAGACAACGCACAGCAGTAGACAGCGACGGGCAACAACACATCATCTTCTTGCTTCTCTCCACTTTGTGCAGTGCTGAGAGGCCATCCTGCAGACCTCCACAGCCGTACCAGAGACTACGTCTCCATTTGGTGACAACAGCGCGATTCGATACCAAGAAACGCGCCACACCGCTGCCGCTCTAGTCCAGTACACCGAAAAAATAAAATCTGGCGACCCCACCGTACCCGTACCGCTCAGCAGCCTCTGGCCGATTCCTACCTAGACCCAGACAGCCCACCCCCGACCTATCAGATGAATCAAGTGTTACCTTATCGCCCATATTCTCACCGCACGGAGCGCTAACCCCGTCCACACCTGAGACCTCCCCAGTACCTGCACCAGACCCTGCCGCACTGCATGCCGCTCTAACCTCTGTCCTCACCGTTCCACCACCACTCGACTCTATGACCGACCTCAATCTCAAACTCTTCAGGGGCGACGGCCTCGGGGAGAACGCTACCGATTTTCTGAACGCCATCCGCCGCCGTAACCTCGTCAGTCCAACCTGGAAAGACGCCGAGAAACTCGAATTCTTCGAGCTCAGCCTGAAGTCCGGGAGCTATGCGAAAAGCTGGTACAACAAGCTGGCCGCGACAGACAAGGACACCTTTCCCCACCTCGTCGTCGCGTTCCAGAAGCAGTGGCCGGAGAAGGAAATGGCGGTACGGGAGAAAGGGGAGCTACAGGAGGAGCTCCTTAGCCTGAAGTTGCGGCCGGAGGAGATTGGAGTTCGTGTCGAGGAGGATGGCATAGAAGAGTGGGGGCAAGTACGCTGGGCTGTGAAAGTTGCAGCCATCGCGGCGCGCATCGAGGACGACGCCGGGTTAATCCCCCAAGCGCTCAAAAACATCCCCGACTCGCTCCTGCTGCGCTTGGGACCGAAGCACAAAACCTGGGTGGAACTGGTCCAGACGATGAAAGACATTCCCTCGTCGGACGTCGCAGGCGTGCGGTGTCTCGAGGACCGGCTTGCGAGCATGGAGACCCTCATCAACAACCTCCAGCGCGCGCCGCCCCAGACCCCGATGCGCGGCCTCTCCAATGCCTTCTCGGGTCTCGCAGCATCATCCCCTGCGAGGAACGACCCCGACCGCCGCCTCCTCTTTCCCCAAGCACCAGCAGCCGCAGCACCCGTCACGCGCAACTACCGTGCTGACCCGGAGCGTCTCGTGATGATCCAGGCAGCGCCGGTCACCATCCAGCCGTGCACCCCAGCGGGACAGGCGACGTACGCGCGAGAAATCACCGCGTATGTACAGAAGCACGGCACCCTCAGGCCGAGCGAGGGGTGGCCCTACCCGCTGACACCAGGCACCGTCGCCGTGGGCTCCGGGGAATGCCACAAATGCGGTACGATGGGACACTTCAGCGCGGAATGCTCCGCCACCGGCAGCCTCCTCATCCCGGCTGTCGAAGTCCGCTGGCGCCAGATAGTGCAATCCATCCGCACCCGCGCCGCATGCACCACCGAGGCCGTCCCCGTTCGCATTGTCGCTGACGCCGACGACGATGTCTTCGGAACCGCAGAGTACGACAACGCCGTCATCCAAGAGTACCTGCGCACCCAGGGAAAGGCGGAGGGGCCGTCCACCTGAGCCAGCATGGGACGGCCCGAGCACCAGAGGAGGAGGGAGGAGAAGGGGTCCCCGAGCGCGTAGAGGAACTGCTCGGGGATGTAGTGCACCAACCTCACGCGCATACCCTGGGTCGTGGGGAGGGAGCTTCACCACCGGACGACATGGCAGCGGTTATCCCAGATGCCCATGTACCTGTATACGATCAATCACACATCATTGACTTGTACAGCATGGGCTCGCGTGAGAGGAAAAAGAAGAGCGTGCCATTTATTCAAAAAGTGATGCTACGGACAGACAGCGGGAGGGAGATGGAGGTGGAGGCAGTGGTCGACGACGGCGCCATGGCAGGTGTGCTGGACGCGGACGCATACGAGGCTGCGAGGCAAAGCCTCAGCGAGCTCGCATGGTCACCACGCATGCTCCGCATGGCAAACGGGGAACTGGTGCCATCGATGGGATCATGGACGGGGGAAGTAAACCTCGGCGGCGTGGGGAGGCGCGGCACGTTGGAGATCTTCCCGAGCGGCGGCGCGTGGACGATGCTCCTCGGGAAGCCTCTGTTCGAAGTGTTTGGCACCTGGCATGGATACGCGGAGGACGTAATCCTGCTGCGTGGCGAGCGTGGGGAGATTGTGCGGGTCGCAAACATGCACGCGGGAGCACGAGGGATAGCGAGCCCCCTCATGACGGTGACGGCGGCCGCAACGCGCGCAACCATCTCGGGAGGTAGTCGCACACCTCCCGCGAGGCAAGCACCACCCGCAGCGGATTCCACGCCTGTAGAACGGATTGACCAGGCTGTGCTCACAGATGTTAGTACGCCAGAGGCGGAAGCCAAAGCCAGTGCACGCACCAGCAGGTGGTGGCGAGCAGGGGGTCCGAGAACGGCCAGCATTGTGGCCACACGCGAGACCATCATGGGGGGAGACGACGCACCCCCCACGAGGCAAGTACCCAAGCCCGTTTCACTCCTTCCTGGAAACCCGGATAAGCACCCCATTACAGAAGAAAAAAAGACCGCGGCGGACGACTTACCAGTGCGGACGGCGAGCGAAACCCAAATCCGAGAAGCGCAGATGCCTGCGGGCAAACGTGCGAAGCGGCAGCGCAGCGGTCGCCACGAAAGGGAGCGGAAAAGGGCGGATACACGAGATCCGCCAGCCCAGAAGCAAAAGGCTGCACCGAGCGCAGTTTTGGACGAGGCGCCGGATGTCGGAGAGGAAAAGGAGGGGGGACGTAGTGCGCAGAACGGGGGCGCGAGGGTCGGGCCGAGTGCTCAGCGGCGGAGAGCGATTGCCGCACGGAGGGAGGAGAGGAGGCGGAATGGGGAGGAGCTGGAACGGGTCGAGTCGGCGGCGCAGAGGGGGGTAGTGGCAGAGGCGAAGGCGCGGCTGACGGTGCTTGTAGGGGGGAGCAGCACAGCGGGGGAGAAGTGGACGAGGGAGGGGAAGACAGCGTGGAGGAGGGTGCGGGCTTTGGGAGGCGACGGTCACGTGCCGTCACGCGCTACAAACTCAGAGGGGGATTCGCGAACCCCCTCGAGGGAAGTCCCGCCCCACATCGACCTCGCTACGTACAACGTCACTGACACCCTCGGTCGCAGGAAACCACGTCGCGCATACAAGGCCAAAGACCATAGCGGAAAATGGCCGAAAGCGTCCCGAATCAAAGCACCGGAGAAAGCTCTGGCGGAGCCTACAGCTCCACGCGCGCACCACTCTGGAGGGGATTCGCGAACCCCTCTCAGGGGAGTAAAGCCAGCTTGGGAATGGAAGAAGAAGCTGTGTATTGACGACCATATTGACAGCCACCTACCGCACCTTCGCGATGGAGTACCGAACCTCGGCGAGCCAGCACACGACTGGGCGGACATCTGGCACTTGGACGGCGAGGCGGGCGAGTCTCGGGACGACCCCGGCGTTGAGCAGCCGGAGTCTGCGGGCTCCACAGACTGCACACTCTTCACATGTAAGACTAATCCGCGTGATGCTCGCAGGATGGCAGAGGTCAAGCAGCGGATCACCGTTGGCAAGGACCTCACGCCGGACGAGCGGCAACAGATTGACGCGCTCCTCAATGAGTTCGTGGACGTGTTCAGCTTGTCCATGAGCGAGGTCCACGTGATTCCCGGCGCGGAGCACCGGCTTGATGTGCCTGCAGGTGCAACCGTTAAAACGAAAGTTAACCAACGACCCTCAGCCCCCTGCAGCGTATCGTCCAGTAACCCTACAAAGTTTGTTTAAACAATCGGTGTCTCAACGTAAAACCCTGTTCAAGCAATGATTTACTTAATCCTGGTTCAAACCGGGTTGAAAACATGAAGCAAAAGGAATGCCCATGGTGGGATTCAAACACACACCAGTTGAGTAAACAATTCATAAGCAGTGAAGTAAGATCCAACTGAGCTATGGAACCATTAACAAAGGGGTGCACAAATGCATTGAAGAACATAAAATAGGCAACGTTACTCTTTCAAAGTACAAGTCCATCGCACCTTGAGCAGCCATGATATTTAAGCAGTTCAAGGTCACTTCAGAAGCTCTGACATACTAATTCCCTTCAATGCATTCAAAGCATCCAAAATTGCAAGGGGACATCAGTTTGTCTTTCATCTGTAGTCAGTAACTCGAGCATCAAGTTGTTGAATTTCCTTGTCTGTTACAGGGGTTGCATACAGAAAGGCACTGAAGTATTGGAAGCACTTTGCCATGCTCTCTTTCGATACATACTATGGTTACATGGTATTGAAAAGAATTCAGTCCACAGTTCGGAAGCAATACAACGACACTTGTTGAGATTTAAAACAGCCATTCTTGTTTTCAAATCAGACATGAGTAAGGCTGTAATACTCCACCCCTTTACATCGGTTGCGTGGTGTACTGGTTATTGATATCTCCCTTCCATTTGCGGAGAAACTGGGAGGTCCGAAGTTCAACTCCCCTGGGTGCCTCAAATTCTTACATTTGTCCCATTGAACAGTATTTAATCAGTGTTTGAACATTCTTTAAATCCTCTTTGATCCAAACACTGATTAAACCCTGTTTTTCAATCCCAAGGTTTAAACCCCTTATCCTAATGTTCTCCTCGGTGATGAACACCATTAAATAAATCATTGCTTAAACAGGCTTTTACGTTGAGACGCAAATTGCTTAAACAAACTTTGTAGGGTTTTATTATCTTCTTCAATAAAGTCATCGACGAGATGCTCAACGCCGGTGTAATTCGCCCCATCAACCCGGCGGACGTTAAATGCTGCGGCTCCACCACGCTCGCACAGAAAACCCACAGTGGGGAGGGATTGACAATCGAAGAGCTGCAACGCCGGGTCGATGACCAGTGCGTCGCGAGCGGCTTCGTGACCGCGTTCCACACGCAATTCGAAGGTACACCCACCGCAGCGAAATCTGCTGATGCGCCCACAGAGCAGAAGTGGCGCGTATGCCAGAGCTTCAAAGCTCTGAACGACGTGACGAAGGTCGCACCGGTCCCGCAAGGCGACATCCGCGCGAAGCAACAGCGGCTCAGCGGCCACCGCTGGGTGCATACCTTCGACTTCGCCTCCGGGTTCTACGCATGCGCCATTCAGGAGGAGGACCAGCCGTATATTTGCTTCTACGTGGAGGGCCGCAGGTATTTCTGCTACCAATGGATGCCGTTCGGGCTCACCGGCGCACCATTGACTTTCGGCAACATGACAGCCACCGAGCTCGGGGACCTCGTTGGTAGCCTCTTCGAACTATTTGTTGACGATGGCGGCATGGCAGCGGACGATTTCGGTGATTTGCTAGCTGATCTGCGAGTTTTATTCACCAGGTGCCGAGAGCGCAAGCTAATGCTCTCAGCGGCGAAGTCCCAGTTCTTCGTCACCGAGGCCATGTTCGCAGGTGGACGCTGTTATATACCGAGCCGAAGGAAGATCGGGATGAACGAGTCCGGAACCGGAACCGGAAACCGGAGGATCGGAACTTCCGGAAAGTATATGGGAGGATAACGCAAGCACCACAGGACAGTAGGATGTGCGCACTACCATGGCTGGTGAAGAAATGAGGACCGGAGGAATTAACCGGAGGACGACTCAGTGCAGAGCGTAGAGCAAAGCAACGTTAATTATCAAACTGAAGTACATGGCATATGTTACGGGTTTATATAGCTAAGTCCTAATTGTATTCCTAAAAAGGTGCGAGTCAGGTGACCTGTCGGACATAACAATAATACGAGTCCCAAAGAGGATGAAGAAGTGATGTCGGAGAAATGAACAATAAGGAGAAGGATTATAAAGACGGATAAACGGGAAACGCTCAGTAATCCTTCATTGCGTAAAAACCCGGTGATCCGTGATGAGTCCGAGAATGGTCCGTCCGGTTCCGGGATCCGGTTCCGGACATGACCGGAAA
>JARGXW010001065.1:0-39051 GCA_029204085.1 Mycena sp. CBHHK59/15 | reverse complement strand
GGGCGGGAGCGTACGTGACAGAGTCTGTCGGCTTGCGGGCAGGGACCGCTGGGGTCAGCTGAAGCGAAGAGGACGAGGATTCGTGCCGGCGCGGGAACGCGACGACGAGGGACGCGGGTCGTGGGACGGCATAGGGGCGGCCGAGTGCCTGTTGGTCGCAATAGTGGGGATGTGTTCGCCGACTTTGATCGATCGCGGGCCTGGTCGCGATTTGCGGCGCTGAGGGCGGGGGAGCTGGAGCTGAGCTTGAGCTTGAGCTGGAGATGGCGGTTTGCGATGGGCGTCGCGGGTGGGGGACAGGGTCTGTGCGACGGAGGCAGACTGGACAAAGACGGGCGGGGCGAGTCGCGCTCCTTGTCGAGTTTCCGGGTGTACTGAGGCGGGGAGGGTGGTCGGCAGGGATCTACACGGGACACGGTGTACTTACCACCTGAAAGCGGAGCGCAGGGACTTGACCATTGAGCCCGAGTCGGCGGCGGCGGACTTGGGTATAATGCCGTCGGGGACGCCGTTCTCTTTGCTGGACGCGGTATCATTTGCTTGGTCGGGCTTTCGGTTGAAGAAAAACCCATCGTCGCATAATGTGGGGCAAGAGAGCGGCCGGTTACTTTCTCTTGGCATCTTTTTCGTTATGTTGCCGGAGATACTTAGTCAGTCTCTCGAACCCTCGCAATCCGCGCCACAGGCCGCCACAGGTACCCGACCCTTCTGCCGCCCGGCGTCACCCATTCCACATTGCATTTAGGGGACTACAAGTTGACTACAAGCGACCGTTGTAACCTTGCGAATTAACTTCACGTTCACTATCCACCAATTTCCTCGGCCTCTCCAACTCAACTCTAACCAAACTCTAACTATCTGCCGATGAAAACGCATTCAACCCTGCATAATGGATGCTTTAGCCTTTTTCTACGTCCAGTTCTACGCACAACAACCGTCGAACCCTGCAATCCACGCGTCGAGATGTGTTCCGCATAGCCTACCGTGACCCAGCTTGAAATTCGGACTCTTCTCGAAGAGTCCAAAGATCTTTGGACTCTTTGCCTACAACCATCCAGGATTATTCAGGACAATCGCGTATCCAAGAACCCTCCTATGTGTGTGCCGTATATTATACAAGCTTTCGCCACATATCCGAATGGTTCAAGCCGGCGAGCGTTGTGTGGACGTTTCGCTGACCGTGAACTTGAACAAATGAATGGTTTTGTTCCAGGAGGTCCGGGTCACCGGGCCGGTCGGCTAATTACCTTGATTGACGTTTTGGCGTCTCCTAGTTGGTCAACCCTACAAAGCCCTGCAAGTTTCACCGACTCAGACAACAAAGGCTCTGCGCGCTGTCGTCGAACCCAACGAACGTGATTCAGCTAGACTCCCACAGACTGGATTTCGGAGGCATTCACCACGTTCTAACCGAGCTCATCATGCCACCGCCTAGTGGAGCCGGAATCAAGGGATTTCTGAGGCGCGACACTAGCGAAGGCGGAAGAGGAGATAACACCGACAAAAGGACACCATGGGAAGAGGGCTTTGAATGCAACTTTGCCACGATCGTTCAATCTCTGCTGCAATACATGCTACCGTTAAGCGACTCCGATAGAGCAGTTCGTCCGGTTTGTTGAGAATGGCTATGGCGATTGTCGCTATTTTTCGGATCGCCGATGGTGGGTCCATCAGACCTAAAGAAGCTCGGGTACCTGGAGGCGAACTGATTTTGTCGTCCTTCCGGGAAGAAACCAGATTTTTTTGCACGTAAGTACTTGGGCGTGGCAAAAGCTCTGTTCTGCTCGCTCGAAGCCGGGATCCTGCGCTTAGCGTCCAGCTGCTTCGTCCTCGTGGTCTCTGTTTTTTTTTTTTTTTTTCGTGGGCGGCGCAGCGCGCAAATCTCGCTTCGATTGCGCTGACTACACATCGTCTTCGACTGGATTGCTCATCCCACGGTTTTCCTCAGCCGTCCGTCTTGTGTCAGCCATGTGCTGGTCTAAGACTGCGCCAGGAACTTGCCAGGAACTGCGACATTTTACATTGATGGGCAGGGTTCGCTTGTGTGTCTGCTCAGTCATACATGTATACTTTCCGGAACAAGTTACGACATGGGTCAAGTTCGCTATCACCACCAAAGCGCGCTTCAGCTGGAGGCCGTAAAATCCATCTTACCGTATCCGGGAGTTTTGTGGAGTGAATTCCTTCCCACATTTTCGGTGATGCGTATATTTACAGCAGTCCTGCTTGAAATCTGCAGATATTGGTGGCATGTGAGAAGGATAGATGCCCAATGATGTTCAGCGACACTGACGGGATGGAATTGGAGTGATTACCCCAAGTCACGGGTGCCTGCAAGGTCACGGCGAAGGGACTCGTGAATACGCATGTTGGCAAACCTTATGAATGCCTCACCGACAACGTGATCCTATTGAACAGGTACTCGTCAGTTGAATATTTTTAGAGTGGTTCGTATTTGGACGAACGTGTAAATCCGTCCCATAAGCTAGATGAAATAACTAGATGAGTCCAGTGCAAAGATAACTGATGCATAAAGGCTCGCCAAAGAGAATAAAAGGCGAAATCCAGTCGTCGGCAACCTGGTCTGAAACAGATTTCGGCTAATCGGACGTATGTTTCAAATGATTATTTACGAAGGTAATCAAGACCATGACCGGGATGTTCGGGAGGATTAGTGTCGTATTTCAAAGGACGCTCTCACAGAAAAGAAGGTTGCGAAGGCGGCGCTCTCGACAGCAGATCGGATGAGGCGAATTATGATAGTATCCGTTTCTATCAAAGGTTATACTCGAGATCATGTACATAAAGCAGAGAACAAGCCAGCAAGACCGGTGCGACTTTTGGCTAGGTAGACGATGAGAAACCCGCTGGACATTTGTGAATTCTTAGTTTGTTTTTGACCAGCCCGCATGAACGTACGTTATGGCGAAGTCGTTTACCACCGCTGCGGAGAGCCACCCATCAACCGGGGAGGAGGAGGAGCGAGCGACGACGACTAGATGTACTAGCTAGAAAGAACGAGAGTTTGTGCGGGGACCACTACGTTTGGGCGCATTGGGGTCAATCGTGATCCGTCATCGAATCTGGGAAATATTTAGCTGATTCAAGTTGTTTGATCGAATTTAATCCAATGCACCGTTTACAGCTGTTTCCGAAAACCTTGACACTGGTAGTCTCGTTAACCAGACTTTCTAACGCACGATGAAGAAGACAGTCGTTCTTTATGTGCTTGCTTTTTTTTGCGTGGGTTGACTTTTGATGGAGTGCTAAGAATTTCCGGTTTGGGTTCGGATCAGCCACCATTTCGGGATGGGTCCAGCCTAGCCCTTCCTCTCAAAATCGTAGGATTTGCCCACATAAAGTCAGAGACGGGTGGAAAGGTGCTGTAATGACTCCATGGCACTCACAATTGGGTATCCCTAGCCAAAAAGCCTTCATTTGGTGTCAACATGAATATCTGAAAGAAACCGAAACGCTGGCGGTCTGGGCTTGGCGATACCAAAACCGGTAATCCTTAGCATTCCATCAAAATTCGGTGTGCGCAAAAATCTTTCACCGTCAAGGTTTTCGGAAACAGCTGTAACCCAAAACCGAGGATGCTGGTCGTGATTGCAATAGCGGCCTATGAATTAGTTTAACGACAGCTATGTCGAGCAACCGCAATATGAGCTTACGTTGGCGACGGTCAGAAAAATAAGCAGGGCAAATATGTACCGGGACTTGGACAGTCGGAATACCCTCCAAGCCAGAAATGTCTGGATAGGACACCCAGTCCTTGTCGTCATGGTATGACTGCACAAAATTTTAGGTTATATCATCGCCTTACATTGTGGCTAGGAGTGGAACTGCGGTTATGGGCCACGGGGCAGTCGCCAAAAAGGAAGCGTTCAAAAAATTGTCAACCAGGTAGAGCCATATAAAATAGATGGAGATCGCGCTGTGAAAGTCTCTAAAATCGATTCCCACAGCACCAGATAGCTGTTAGGAGAATTTATGTGTCGGCACAGTACGTAGAGGCACAACACAATTCCACGACAAACCGTATGATTTTCGGGTCTTCCGAGTCAAGTCGACGAGCCAACAAGTAATAGGTCGTAAACTGAGAGGCCCAAATGCCATACAATAATGTATTAAGCTTGAGATTGCTTGCAATCTATCTTCAGGGATATGTTTAATACAAGATTTATCATTACTCACGCTGGCACCGATGAGTATCGGACCCAACAAAAGTTTTACGGACATGAGAAAATCTGTAGAGAGGCGAGACCACAGTAGGTCCATAGTTGGCTTGCCTGGCAACTGGATTCAAACGGAGGTTTCAAGGAAATTCCTCCGGTCTCATCATTCTATAGTGGTGATGGTGTGGGTACCATTCGGTTAGTTCGCGGCTGGGTAGGCATTTTGCCTAAACACGACGGTGTCGATGACCATCGATAGACTCGGGAATAATCTTACTTGTACCTCTCTGAAGCACATAGGATAACAGCTTATCCATTCCACGCAAACGATGGGCATTCTACTAGTGGTGAGCCTCCAGCGCTAACTTGAAGAGAATTTCAAGGGTATTCGCAAGCTCAATGTCGGAGCGTGGCTAGTGGCCCAAATAAAAATCCGGTATCAAGCCAGTCAACGGGTGCCAAGGGAAATTGCCTGAGCCAGTTGAAAGATGGACTGGGGCTCGCTGAGAGGAAGTACTGTAAGTATCGGCTTACGACTGTCACGGTCTGGATGGAGCGATGACGTCAATTCTTTGATGGCCATCATGATCTCATTACCTTGACAAGGTCTACTTTTCGACCCACGCGTTGATCCGCATCCCAGTCCCGAAACCACCCGCATTCAGTACGTAAAATTCGCCAAATCGGAGTTGCTTCAACTTGAACCATTGGTTGGCAAGTCACATTCGAGAGCGCAGACTTATCCCCTCAAGCAAGGTCTTTCCCGACGAAGTCGGGGCTTCCTAGTTGAGTAACCATTTGATAAGTACCCCCTGAGCGCTGAGCCCCGGCTGGTCAAAGACTGATTCCTGAAATGATCGCTAAGATGGTGCACCCACAATGACCCACAGTATCTTGACTGGAAGCATAAAGACTGGTGAATAACATGTGAGAGGCATCAAGGCCACTCTGAGCCACTGCCATGCTCTCCGTTCTCCTCGCAGTACCGATTGTGTACTCACTCCTACTGCTCTCTTGGTATCTTTACGACATCACCTTGTTAAACATAGCGGACTGCCAGATTTATTGTTCTTGGAGAAAAGTCGTAAAGATAACCAGAAGATCGATGGCACGGCTGTTATCTGTGGTGGGAGGTGACTGCATGCAATATGTTTGTGACCACTGAGAGTATCGCTGGATTGTTGGCAGCGCGAGTTTGCCATGATCACTTTAAACGTGTCCTCGTAATTGAATCTGAAGCTTGCTTTCTCGGAAGAAGGTCTCAAACTAGCTGGGTGGGACCAGAAAATCCAATGTTCACGCGTTGTGCAGTAAACCTCCCTCCATGGTATATATTTACAGGATTCATCGCGGCCGCATCAGTGTTGACACTACCTCATATAGCTTGCCAGTGTTTTCTATTCTCGCGTTTGAAGAGTCTCTTTCCAACTATCGAGGAAGAGTGTCGTCATTCCGGCATCCAGTAAGTACCTACTTCAAGTTGCTGAGTGCTAAATATCTAACTCTGATGTACTGTGTCCCAGGGTTTTACCGTCAAATCCCAGATTCAATCTTTCGGGTGCTCCTCTACGTATCCCGTGGTCGGCCTTCAAATCAGGGCTCCCAAAAACAATGTACCTTGGCCGGCCCGGCTTTGAGACCCTCAGGTACGTCGAATATGCCCCTTGTTTATCGACATCTACCCTCGGCTCTCGCACAGGCGTCTCGTGCTTCGACAGGGTAGCCACCCGAATGTCGAGATGATAACGGGCACTGTTTCGGACGTGCGACCCGATCCGGCAAATCACTCGAGCCTGAACAAAGTCATAGTGAAAACGGACTCCGGTGTGCGGGAGTTTTCTGCTGTTCTTGTTGTAGGTCAGTGAGCCAGCTGTATCCTCCAGTGCGACGTCGCTCATTCTGTTTCAGACTGTACCGGACCTGCGCGCCGCGGGGAATGAAGTAGCTCGAACGGAACGGATACGGTTACATGGCTACTTATCGGGACGATGAGCTGCCATTGGACCAACTGAAGATCTCGTTTGACCAGAACTGCGTTATTCTTCCACGTTGTTCCGCCTCACCCCGGCTCTCCGCGACCGCCTTCCTCTTCCCGTGGATCTGAAGGACACGGCGCCTATATATACTTTCCTCGAAGATGATGTTAGCAAAGGTCGTGGCTTCTTCGTCGTGACGAGGGTAGACGGGATCAAAGTATGCGCCGTGTTCATCCGTCATATACATCCTCTCTCAAGCCCACAGTTATGGCCTTCGCCGGTCACCATGGAACGATTTGACCTCAACCCAAGAATCTGGCGGAGCTCAAGACGTATGTTCACGGATTGTTCACTATACAGCCCATCCCAGATTGTGTTTTCGAACTCTTGGATATCTCGAGGAGGTTCAACTACCTTGAAAGTCGGTATGTGTCGCTTACAGACGCTGGAATTTTGTGTCTGAATTCCATAACCAGTGCCCACGTCGTATATTCGATATCACCGAGCGACCAATTTGCCTCCAATTGGATTGCGTTGGGCGATAGCGTCATGACATGTTCGTGTTGTTGCTTTCCAATACTATTACTATCCTCAGGCTGATTCAAGAACAGTGAACCCCTCTTTTCGTGGGCCTCCCGCTTCTCTCCAGATTTACGGCTGTCTTAACCATCATGCGCAGAGAGGGTTGCACGAAAGACTTCCGAGGCGCTCTCTCGCTTCATAATGTTCTGCGCGATGCCTTGAGAACGTCCGCGAACACACTGCCGTTCGACTTCTCAACCCGGTTTTTCAAAGAACAGTACAACAAAACGGACATGGCCTGGCAAAACACGAGGCTAATGGGTGCCCACCATTCCATTCGGACCGTTTGCATTGTTCGTCACTGACAAATCGCCAGACTATGGCGTTCCCATGACGGTGCCGCTGCCAGGCGAAAACTTATCTTCCGGGAAATACTTGCGGTGGTATATCAGGCAGTTGCAGTATCTTGCTCTGACGGTAGGCGCTTGGCCATGACCGTAAATCTTCTTCATCTAACGATTGAGCAGGATGACCACGCTGCCTTGGTCATGTACAATTCAGCAATGGGACTGGCTTCCCCGATAGACGCGTTCAATCCGAATATAATCCTGAAGATATTTTGGCGGGCGTGCGTTAGATGAACTCTACTGTCATTCACATGGCGGTAGTAGTCCACCATCTTGTACGAGGATGACGGTGATTATGGACGGAAATTTGGCGGGCGTGCCTTTGGTGAACACAGTCATTTACGTGGTGGTAGTACCCTCTTGTACGAGGAGGACGGTGATTACGGAACGGAATGTAGTCAGTAAGACATAGGATGCGCCAACACGAGGGTCAAGAAAATTGCCGGATGTCTGCGTATGCCCTACCATGCACGGGCCATGAATGCTTCCGTGATGTTGCACGGCTTGTGCGGAGTAAACACCTCCACTTTCCAAATCCGGCAATTTTGTGGGGGTGTTTCAGATTGGCTTAGAGCTGGAGAAGATCAAAATGCAATAGCATAGCAACTGGCCCGGTAAAGACCTATAAGAGAACTTCATGTTTTTTATTGCAAAACAATTGCCGGCTTTTCTACGAAATGCTTAACAAACTGACCAGCGTCGTGCTCCTTGTCTCTGCTCTTTAATCTGTAGTGTCGGCGAGAATAGAACTCGCCAATGGAACGACTGGTGCTATCATAGAGGGGCCAGGATTTACCACCATGGGCGCTTTGCAGTGGCAAGCTAGTGGTGGGTGACTGCGTCCAGACTACAAGGTGAATAACGCGTTGATGTGATATAATATTGTCAGGCGTGCTGTATGAAGGATGCAATCCCTCCACAACACACCCGGTCAATATCACCGACTGCTATTCGCTCCAGCTGTCCGCAAACCCCACACCAAGAACCTCCAAGCACGACCAGTGACTCTCCCCGGCAGGATATCGAATTCTCACATCAGGCGCCACGGATGGGACGTCCTGGTCTTACAAGTGGAAATATTACCTCTCTAGCCAGACGGGGACCACAGACCATTTCTTCCACCTCATGCAGATCCTCACGCGTGGTGGTACCGGAGGGCCTGTGATCACATTGAATGCCGCAGCCGGCAAGGTGGCGATCCAGGATACAGTACGCGGGTGCCCGACAGCGGGGTGCCCATATATCGCGCTGGACGACTTCACGGACAGAATGACCCCACACACAGCATGAAGGTGACGTATGGGCCGAGTGGTTCCGCGAAGTACATCATAAAAGATTCGCACAGCGGGGCCACGGTCTTGACCTACTTGGCAACGGGGGAAGTGGGAACCAAATCGACTTCGCAAGTCGGATGTTTTCCGGTTCTGCTCCACATTGTTGACGGCATTGTATTGTGCGGTTAGCCTGAAATTTGGAACGTATCGGCTGGCCGTTGAGCGCATGACAATATCACTGTGAGTCGTCCGGTTTCGTCAGGCCTCGACTGATATTATGATAAGTGTTGCTCTCGGAGACTTTACTTACAAGCAGACATGAGTCTGACACAAGGGTCGCAATAATAGCTTGAACAGGAGTCGATTTGAATCGAACAAGAGACGCTAATTAGATATTAATAAGTCCCAGCTTCAAAGTGAATGAAATTGACTTGAGATAGCAAAAGGCTATAACTTGGAGCGTATTTGTTTCGCGAGAACGATTGCCTCGTCCTCGTCCAACTCACCCCTGCCTAGGAATTCCCGCTGATGCATCTCTCTCAGTGTAAGTGGTTCTGTATCCTGACGTGATATATCCGGTAGAGGTTTATCGAAAATGGGTGCGGGGATGACATGATAGTGAACCTGGAATCCGATTGAAGATTAGAGGAGATCCCTTGGTAAGCTCCAGACATACATGCGGAACTGCCTGAGCATACTCTTGATTGCAAACAACGTTGAGAGCGGTATTTCCCAGAGCTGCGAGAAGTTCTAGAGACGGGTCATCTGGGTGATTGGAATTTGGAAAGCATACCTAATGTTAGGGCATGAGCTACCTTGGTGACGGCCTCGCCGACAGCTGCAGCAAATTCTGGAGGCAGTTCGGATAGACGGGAAAAATGCGATTTGGGTATCACAAGTGTGTGCCCTTTTCTTAGGGGCATGATGTCTATGAGTCTGTCGTTCAGGAAGGCATGATCTGCACGCTGCGGTTCAAGCTGCGAACCCACCAAGGATGGCGATAACCTTGTCGTTCTCAAACACGCGTGTGGCTGGGAGTTCATCCTGAATGATGCTGCAGAACGCGCAGGCTGCGTCTCTCCCCCAGAACGAAGGGGCGCGCTTCTCGTGTGCCTTGATCAGGAAAGAGGTCATGTCATGTCACAAAGTCACAGTCGCGTGGGATCATGGACGCGTCTGTCACGTCTTTATCTCTTCACCACTACGATGGACACAGAGCAGGCGCCTATACCGCAGAATGCCCAGGCGAGCGGGTCGCAGCCAGTAAATTCTGTGGGGTTTATTGAAGATCCCTTTGCGCCGAAGAAAAAGAACCAGAAGAGGGAGCCGGCCAAAGTAGAACGTCCACCTGGAAAGACCTTACTCCCTGTCTCAAAGGTACAACACATTATCAAAGCTGACAAGGTGCGCGTACAGATTCCTTCGAGGTCTTCATATTGACACGTCGATGCAGGATATCGCGATTGTCGCGAAGGAAGCGACATTTCTTATCTGCTGTGCAACAGAGGAGTTTATCAAACGATTCGGGGAGGCCGCCATGGCGCTGGCAGAGAGGGAGAAGCGGACTACGTTGCAATACAAGGACATAGGTACGCTTTTGCTGTTCGAATATCATTTGGTCTCAAGTGTGTATAATTTCCAGCCACCGTGGTCCGAAAAGCAGACGAGTTCCTGTTCCTGGAAGGCGCGCAATTGTTCCACGGATACACGATTCTATTCTGTCTTACAATCTCTTGTAGAAATCATACCATGGACTCTGCCTGAAGCACCAGTGAAACGGAAAGTCAAGGCTTCCAACATTCCCGTTGGTGCTGCGCCCACTCTGTTAGACCAGTTCATTGTGAAGCCCCCAGGTGGCGACGGTGATGAGCCCCAGATAATAGTCAACGAGGACGGTACCATGCATGTAGGAGATTCAGAAATGACAGATGATTTTGCGTAGATCTTTCCGAATGCCACACTGCCACTGGAATTTATTCTTAAGATTTATGATCTTACCGTCTATACGGCCGCTGGTATTCATGTCTGGGTTCTCTCACCGCTGTACATGTTACAGTAAGTATACTGAGCGCTGAGATTATCGTTGTCCCAATTCGGAAGTTGCCGCGGCATTCGGCAAGCGCTCAGTAATCTCCTCCGCCGGCACGGTGAGCTCATCGTGGGACACGTTCACTGCAACTCTCATCGCCGGACGAGACGCCACCCAGTACACGATGAAGATTGTCTCCACATTTCACCAACCCTCCTCAGTTTTATGCTCCCTAAAATGTCATCTTATGAGCTCCAGCGTCGAGCACTTGGTGGTCGCCAAGCTTAACGGTCTCGACGTATACTCCGTTCTACCGGAAGGACTCAAACATGAATGCAGATGGGAGGTCTGGGGCAATATCCTCTCCGTCAAATCTGTCCCGATCCCTGTTTGTGTTTCCTGCACCGTAGTTTTTCACTCTTGCTGATTGTATCGGTCAAATAGGATTCCTCTCGGTCAAATGTGGTAGTCATGACTGACCACCCGAACCCCGAATTGATATTCCTAACCTATACCCAATCTGCGGGAATTGGTGGAGAGTTGACTACACTCAAGCGGCTCGGGTTGTTTGAACGTAACCAACGGCCAGCTGAATTCTTCAATGACATTGTTATACACCCTGCTGGAGAATTGGCGGTTGTGAACTGCTATACAGGCAAGCTCAAGGGGATACTACTTAAGGAAGG
Organism: Mycena sp. CBHHK59/15; assembly: GCA_029204085.1. NCBI lineage: Eukaryota > Fungi > Basidiomycota > Agaricomycetes > Agaricales > Mycenaceae > Mycena > Mycena sp. CBHHK59/15. The sequence goes on along the minus strand of JARGXW010001065.1, from coordinate 27,979 downwards.
AAGCTTTCAACGAGAGTTCGATATTTCGTGCGTGCTGTTTGTATCCATTCTCTATATTATCTCAACAGACCGGCAGACTGATGGAGCTTGTAATACTATCGCTCGCGTTCATACCGTCCACGGATGAATACACGCTTGCCATTCTTCACCAGGATCACACACGTCGTGTGCAGCTTCTCGCCCGGACTATCGAGAACGAAGACATTTCTCGCGATCTCTCCACTGTACTACACCCTACTCCCATCTCGTCGAAAATCCTCCCGTATCCTGAGGACAACGTTCCAATGCTAATTCCCGTACCTTGCCCGGAAGAGAGCCTTGGTACTGACCGCAGAGATGACGATGATTCTTTTATTGGTGGAATCCTGGTTGTAGGAGGTACTCGGATCCTCCTTTACGAGCTCGCATCGCCACAAGGGCAGGAAAAGCAGAAAAACAAACGCAGGAGGTTAGAGAAGGGGAAGGAGAGCCAGAAGCAAGCCGAAGTCGATGAAGCTAACAAGAAACAAAAGGAGCGTGAGGCAAAGAAACGGAAACCGAAGGCTGGTGTCGATTGGCCATGGAGTCAAGTCACTTCGTAAGTTTTTTTTCTCCAATTTTCGAGTATCCATTTATCTTTAGTCAGGTGGTGCGCACTCGATGACCGCCGATATCTTATCGGGGACTGCTTCGGTCGACTATCAATGCTTTCACTCCATGACGTCCCGCGTAACGGCCTCATCCTCATGCCTCTCGGAGAGGTAAGGCCATCCGCTCTCCGGTCTTCCGCCCCAATTAACGCTACATGGTCAGACTTCTCCACCAACGACCCTCACGTACATCGCCAACCAAGTACTGTATGTCGGGTCGCACGCGGGAGACCCACAGCTTGTGCAGATAAGCACCACTCCACTGTCATCGTCCGATGAGTCCCCTACTCTGCCCATCCCTCTGGACATCAAGGCAGTCCCCCCAAGCCGTCTTGCACCCTCCCCAAAGGGAAAAGGAAAGGAGGTGGAATCAGACCCTCTGCGTGACTGTGTTCTAGACACGAAGGGGTCATATGTGCGAGTCATCGAGACTTTCAAAAATATCGCACCGATTCTGGACGCGGCGTTGGTGGATACGGACAACAGTGGACACGTACGAATTCTTCCTCTTCGACGAGAATTAGATTTTAATTTAATTTTACACTCCAGCAACAGATTGTTACGTGTTCGGGTGGGCAGAATACCGGGTCTATAAATGTTGTTCGCAACGGCGCTGACTTTCAACAACTGGCGACTATTGCTGGGATGCCGCACACAATGGGCATTTTCCCCCTTCGAAGGATGTTTGATGATATGTAAGTGTGCGTTCGATGTGTCTGCAACCACTCTTTGCTTTTTGCTTTTTCATAGGCTCGATAGTCATATCCTCCTCTCCACCCTCCACGAGACACACGTTTTTGAATTGGACCAATCTGGCTCCACGATGAACCTCCTCGACCCTGCTGACGAAGAATTCGCGCCCGGCCGTACACTGGCTGCACTCAACATACAGCGAATGGACGTCGTTGCCCAAATCAAAAGGGGAAACACAATAATCACACCCGCAACCATTAGATACGCCGACGCCCCACTCGTGGTCCAAGTCACATCTAAAGGCGTGTTCCTTCTGGAGTACGATATGGGGTTGCAGAAATTCTCTCGCATCGCCGAGTACGATGTGATGTCTCGTGAATCCGAGAATGGCGAGAAGGTGGAGGTCGTCGCTGCTAGCATCAATCCTGGCCAAATACTGTTGGCTTTGAGCGGCGGATCGCTGATATGTCTCGAGGCGCCGGGCACCTCGCAGTTGAACCGGAAAAGCAGGGGATGGAAATTTCGGCCAGAGATTTCTGCTGTATCATGTACACTCGTTGACCCCAGCCGCAGCACGACCGAGTTCGTCGTTGCATCATACTGGAAACACAATCACGTCGAGATCTTCCGCCAAGATGACGGTAAATTTGTCTCGGTCTATAAAACAGACCCACTTCCTGCACTCGTCCGCAACCTCCTGTGGTACAATTTGGGCTCCGACCAAACGCCTCAAGGAGACTACCATCCGTATTTATTTGCGGGCATGGCAGACGGCTCATTCGCATATTTCACGTGGAACGAGGAGCAGACATTGGGCGAACCGAAGACGACGTCATTGGGTCATGCTCCCGTTCATTTCACGCCGTGTCAAGTGGATGGCAAAATAGCTCTGTTCGCAGCTGGAAGTCGGGCCACGGTGCTCACCTGGGAGAGGGAACGCGTCCACAATTCTCCTGTAATGTTGAAGGTATGTTCCAACCTTCGGTCGGATACCCATTTTAAGACAGCCCGATAGGAAGTGATGGCCGTCGCTCAGATAAACAATGGCCAGTACACTTCTTCGCTTATCATGGCGAACGAGTCCGCGCTGTTCGTTGGTCGGGTCAGGGATGTCAGCAAGATGCACATTCGTTCTGTGAGTGGTTCGCAATCAGTTAGGATCTCAGCTCATCCCTGGGTCGTAGATTCCTCTCGGTTTCGATGCTCCCCAACGGATAGTGTACGAGCCGACACTGAAGGTCTTTGGTGTTGCTTGCACTCGTCGGGAGCCCACCAGAGTCGGCACTTCTGAACCCTCTCCAAGGAGCTCTTTCAGGCTGGTGGATGATACATCCTTTAACCGTAAGCTATGCCCACGATGACTTTGTCTCTGTCCTGATGGCCCCTAGATCTGAGCCAGTACAACTGCCAAGCAGAGGAAGAGATCATGTGTGTCACGACTTTGACTCTCGACCACGACGACCAAACCACGTCGTTCTTTTGTCTGGGCACCTGCATGGTACATCCTGATGAGCGGGTGGCTGCAGAAGGCCGCGTATTGGTCTTCACCGCGAACTCGGGAGCACAATCAAGGTCTTCGGGCCCCCAGCTTTCGCTTGCCGCTTCCGCAAATGTCCAAGGATGCGTGTATGCAGTTACGGCCGTCAACGGCCTACTGGCGGCTGGGGTCAACTCTGCAGTACGTTGCGTTCATCTTCGTATCTCGACAAATCTTATGATAACTATTCTCCCAGGTGGTCCTTTTCCGACTGGAGATCGACTCATTGACCAGGGGAACTACGCTGCACAAGGTGTCGATACTCAATCTCAACTACTTCGTGACCAGCTTGGTGGGCCATCAGAACCGACTTGTAGTCGGAGATCAGATCAGCTCTGTCTCGCTTCTTGAAGTCACCGAGGAATCAAAGTTGCGAACTTTAGGAAGGGACTTGACACCATTGTCGCCCATCTGTGTGCAGGCTCTCGACGAGAAGCACTTCTTGGCTGCGAATGTGAGTCTTACTTCCACAACATAATCAACCACTTGACACCGCGTAGGACACACTGAACCTCATATCCTTTACTCTCGACGCGGAGAACAAGAAACTGGAACGTGATGGCTTTTACCAGCAGTCAGATCTGCTTACAAAATTCGTCCGAGGTATGGAGGTCGTCGCTGATGCCGAGCCGCCGCTGATATGTGTCCACAGGCTCCATCACTGCGGCAGATGCTGGGAGCAAACTGCAGCCAATCCAAATGTTTTTCGCATCGTCGGGCCGCATCGGAATCGTCGTGGACATCGCCGACAAGCAGCTCGCGCTGGATCTGACAGCATTGCAGCGCAATATGGCGGGCGTGATCGGGAACGATCCCACGAAGGGCGAGCATACGAAGTGAGTCTTTGTTCCTCCTTGCGCCAGGATCCTCATAGCTGCAGATTCCGGACCCCACAATCGACCGCGAGGAGCCGGGTGACTGAGTCCGCATATGGATTTTTGGACGGCGACTTCATGGAGCAGCTCCTGTCCTGCTCGACCACACAGCTCGCCAAAATCACCGTAGGATCAAGCGAGCCAGAACGCCTGACAAATCTGCAGGAGTTGCACAAAGAGCTGAAGAACCTGCAAGCACTACACTGATCACACACCCTAGATGTATTTTTTTTTAACGGCATCTGTAAACGATGTACCATTCCACTGTATTATGTGCATGAACAATCTCTATGCTACTATGGACGCACGCTGGTGCGGGGTCGTGAGGTGGGTCGTAAAGTATCGTGAGGGGAGAGAATGGAAAACGCCAATGGCCAAGTATTAACAAGAAAAGAAGCGTGCGTTGTGAGACGGGAGCGAATATGCGCGGGCACGATAATGATATGTATGTGGTATGGTCAGGGCCGAGCGCAGGCGAGCTACCAAAGGGCGGAAAGGTACCAGCGCACGGTCTGCAGCAGCGTGAGCGCAGGGAACTCCTGCGTGGTGCCGCGCGGCGCGAGGCTGTCGTGCCCCTTGTCTATGTCCAACTCGTCCGAGTTGTTAGGCGCGAAGTAGAAGCCGGCGGTAAGGACGAGGTAGCTGCGGTATTGCACGCGTCAATCAAGAGGATCGATCGAACGGGTGGACGAATGAACAAACGCACCTGAGAATGAGGATGCTCCCGCGATGGTAGTTGCTCTTGGCCTCGATGTATGTGTAGGTCATCAGGAACATCGACAGGATGATAACCACCACGTCCCAGCGCGGGAAGATGAGTCTGCACGGCCGATGAGCGGTCGTCCCGGATGCACAAGAAGCACCTACGTGAACGTCGTCGCGACCTCACCCATCTTCTCGGGGTTGTACCACGCGGAGAACGCGACCATCGCGGGGATCTGCAGCAGACACACCTGCAGCGCGTACGCGGACCCGATTTCCATGCTGCACAGCGAGCCCCGCCGTCAGCCACACGCAGCGCGGAAAGGGAAGAAGCAATGACTCGCCTAAGCGCGATGTTCCCGTTGAGCGCGAACGAGATCGCGTTCATGAACTCGGTCGTGTTCGGCACAAGCGCGAAGAGGGTCACGCCGAGGAACTTTTCGTCGATCCCCGAGCCGTCTAGGATGACGTCCACGACGTCTACCAGCAGCTCTGCATCGCGCGCCCATCAGTTAGCCAGTCAACCATACATGGCACAAACGCACCAGCGATCCCGGCATACAGCGCCGTGCAAATAAGCAGCACGCTCGCACTCGTCGTGCGGCTCCAGCTCGGCGCATCGTGTCCGCCATGCGCACCGCCGGCCTCGCTCTCCGCCGCCGCGCCGCCCGACGTGCGCGGGCGGGCGGGCGAGTGCGGCACCTGCTGCGCCTGCTGGTGCCGCAGCGCGCTCACCGTCGCGACCGCGACCGCGCGCGTGAAGTCGTCCGTCGTCATCGTGTCCGGCAGCGTCATCGGCTGTATGCCCGCGCCCTTGAGCGCGTGGTCGACGCTCTCGAGCACGGGCGAGAAGCCCGGGCCTGCGGCGGCAGCGCCCGCGGGCGCGTACGACACGCGGCGCGCGACGGTGGGCGACTGACGCGGCTCGGGCGGTTGCGCGTGCGTGTGCGAGACGGGCGTCTGCGAGCGCGAGTGGCGGCTTGCGGTGCTCGGCTTGCGGTGCAGCGGCGGTGCGCGTTGCGTGCCCGGCGTTGGCGGGACGATGCGGTGGTACAGCGAGAGTGGGCGGTTGTGCACGGGCAGCTCGAGCGGGTACAGGAGCTGCTGCGGGTTCTGCCAGATCTGTGACGCGTGCGTGCGCAGCGAGAACCAGAGGCCGATGAGGTAGGACTGCACACGATAGCGTCATTTAGCAGCCATAAAAGGGAGAGGATGGCGACGCACAAAGACGAGGATCGCCGCGCAAAAGTACATGAGACTTTTCACCGTCGACTGGTAGAACGGATCGTCGACGGGGTCCGGGTGCTTGTAGTAGCACGAGTCGCATATCCACGGTGCATTGTCCGTCTGCGGGCCCTTCGGGCAGCCCGTGCAAATTAGTTGGAACTGGTAGCCGTCAGCGCAGTTGAATAACGGAGAAAGACAAACAACACACATTCCCATACGTCTGGTAAAACAGCGTCGGCGCAATCGTACCGATAATAGCCATAATGAGCATCATGCTCGTCACGCCCGCGCTCTTCGCGTTGAACTTCTGCTCCTTGCGGCGCAGCGCGCTGCTGCACATGCTCATCCCGGGCATGAGCAGCACGCCCGCGAGCAGGCTGCCGACGATGGAGCCCTCGACGAGGTGCCCCTTGCTCTCCTTAAGCATGAGCGAGTACAGGATGATCTCGATGATGCTGCCGAACGTCGCGTTGATCACCGCGCCCATCCCGATCGAGCTCTGTGCGGAGATGCTCGCGACGGCCATTCCGATGAAGTAACTCAGCGGGATCACACTGAGCAGCGAGAGGAAGAAGATGAGCCCGCGGCTCGCGACCAGGGCGAGCGCGCGGGGCACGTGCGCGCCAGCCTCCTCGCGTTCCTCGACGAGCCGTAGGAGCACGAAACCGTCGAAGATGACGAAGAACACGACCGGCACAAGGTTCACGAAGAGAATGTTCACGCCACCAACGGTGTACTTGTAGTACTGTGAGCCCGTCGCACGGTACGTGCAGAGCAGCACGGTCGACGCGGCCGCGCCAGGTGCAGCCTGCCCCTCCGCGAGGCGCTGGTGCTTGACGGCGAACTGCGGCGCCGCCGGCGCGCTGCCGCCCTGCGCATCCTCGGACGCGGGTATCGGTGGCGACGAGATGACGACGGCGGGCGGAGCGGCGCAGAAGCGCAGCGTGGTCGGCTGGCTGAAGATGTGCTGCACGAGCGCCCAGTTGAGCTTCGCCATGGGAATGGTCACGACCAGCCCCCAGCAGAGGAGGCACACGAAGAGCATGAGCGGCGCGATGATGCACACGAACGCGAGCCAGAAGCAGACGCGGCCGAGGAGGTCGCTGGCGGGGGTCGCCTTAGCGGCGCCGATGGAGGTGTCGGAGGAGGCGGCGGAGAGCGTTGTCGCGCCGTAGGACTTGGACGGCGGCGGGGCAGCGTTCATGCGTTGGAGGAGCGAGGTGTGCTCCTCGGGGACCTCGACGGGGTTCCACGAGACCGACTGTACGTGCTGCGGCATGATGGTGGAGGTCTCGGAGAGTGGAACGCCTCGGACGGTGCCCTCCGAGGGCGGGCCCCGAATCGTGCCTTCATCTACAGAACCGCGAGCACCGGCGGCGGCCTCTTCGTCGTCGTCCTCTTCGTATTCATTATAGTCCTCGTCGAGCTCACCCTCGACGTACTTGCCAAAGGGCCAGGCGAGGTACCATCCGAGGCCAAAGACAAGGGACGAGTAACGCTTGCCGCCCTGCGGAACGATGTGGAGGAGGGCTGAAAGGATCATGCAGACAAGGGCGAGCCACCAGCCGAAGGCGAGGACCCAGAAAATGTTGCCTGGAAGGAGATGGCGCTCGGCCTGAGACGAGGGTACGGAGTGCAGGGCTTCGTCCGCGTAGCGGGTGACGGAGCGGGATTTTTTGTAGAGCGCGGGCTTCCAGATGGGAAGACCAAAGGGATGCTCAACGTTGATGAGTGACTGGCGGTCGCGGAGGGTGATGGGGTCGTCCTCGTCGTCCGCATCGTCGGGGTCTGCCGTGTCGGCGTCAGGAAGCGGGTCGGTGGAAGCGGCCTTGCCATGGCGGTGGCCGCGGCGAATGACGCCCTCCTCTGGGTCAGGGACGATGTCGTCTTCCTCGTCGTCATCCTCATCCGCCTCGCTGAGGGCGTCGTCGCGGAAGCCACGGGAGGTGACGTGGGAGCTGCTGACGCTTGTGCTCCTAGGCGCCCTGCGCATAGAATGGGCGGAGGAGCTGCGGACGAGGATGGGGGCAGGACGAGGGGAGAGGGGCGGTGGAGGGAAGTAGGAGGTGCCTTGGTTGTGGTGGCTGGGGGTGTCGGACACGGACCACTGAGAGCCGTGGCTGACGGAGCGGTGCATGTGGCTCCGCGGGGTCGGTGTCGTGGAGAGGTGGCTGGGGTCGGTGTCGGGGGGATCCATCGTGTCCAGCGACGGTGGAACAATGAGCCAGTGGTGGTAGGGTTAGGGATGAGTACTCGATGAGTGAGTAGCTACGGGCTGTCACTGGCGCCGACTAGCGTGAATGGACGCTGGTAGCCGCTGGTCGCTGGTCGCCGTTGCTTCAAGCAATCCTTGTCTGCTGCGTCTACTGTCAGCGACAACGAGCAAAGAGTAGCTGCGTCATGTCACAACTGTCACTCTTGTGATCTACTGGCCCAGTTTCTCACTCGGCGACTCGAGACCTCTGACATTACGGCTTCGTATTCCAGCGCCTGGGTAATGTATCAGGTACTTAACGCCACGCCCTTGACACCCCATCATGCTGCAGTGCAGGACTCACGGTGCGCGAACCCCTCGTCGCTCCTAAATCCTTCACGTACACCCGCACGCGGCTACACGTAAACCTCCCCCAGGCGCGCGACGAGCGCGTCCCAGCGCTGCGCGTCGACGAGTATCAGGCGCCCGCGCACGTCCAGCCCAAACGCGTCCGCGTCGCGCGGCTCGGACGGCGCCGCGGCGAACGCGTACGAGAGCGTATGCGTCGCGTGCTGAGTATCATACGAAGATGATCGAAAAGACAATGAAAAGACACAAAATGAAAAAAGGAGACCGTCAGAAAATTATGACGAAAGGTACGAGGGGCGGCGCACCTCCTGGATGCACGCGTCCTCAGGGTGGAACGGGTAGATGCCGTCGGGCGGCGGGCGACCCGTATTGGGCGCCGTCTTTTTAGGCTTTTTAGACTTTTTGGAGTGCGCGGGGGGCGCGCGCGCGGCGGCGGCGGCCTCCTCGGCAGGCGAGAGGTGGTAGGTGCGCGAGACGAAGAGGAGGTGGGTAAATGCGTACGACTCGGCCTAGGGGTTGGAGTCGTCGGAGTTACGATATGATTTGAAAAGACGGAAGAGGAACGCGCACATCAGCGACGGCCCACTTGATCTCGTCAGCGAGCATGCGGTACATGGGCGGCACGGTCTGCACGGGCATGTTCACGAGGCGCTCACAGAGCACCAGCCCGAGCTGTGCGTCGGGCGCGGCGAGCAGCGCCTGCAGCGTGGCGTGGAACTGTGGGTCCGCCGCGCTGCGGTCGAGGAAGTACGCGGCGAGCGCGGCGACGGCGGGGTTCGCGCGGTGCGCGTGCATATTGAGCACGGTCAGGAGTGCGTACGGGTCGCTCTCGAGGCCATCAGTCTTAATGGTGGTGCCGACGGTGGGTTGCGCGAGGACGAGGTCGACGAGGGCGGCGAGCGGGAGGTGCTCGGCGTCGCGGTTGAAGAGCTGCGCGAGGAGGCGCTTGAGCGCGTGGTAGTCGACAGTGGGGTTCGGGTCGAAGAAGTCAAAGTCGACGTCGACGAAGCTCACGTCCGAGTCGGACCCCGACCCATCGTCGTCGTTCACTTTGCGCTTGGACATATGAGTCGTCACAGGTGTGACGACGGGGTGTGACGCTGGCATTTTTGACGTCGGCCAGGGCCTTGTAAGTACTTACTTACCAGCGACATTCTCTCGGCAGACCTCCGGGAACTGGACACGTTCATCTGTGAGGGGCTGGATAGCTGTTGAGCTCTTCCGCATCACGTTCCAGGGAACTCCTCCATACATGCCAACGACAGTTTTCCCGCCCGGCGTCTGCAAGAACCCCCCACCAGCGTTCATTCCAAACGTCTCGTTTTTGCTTTGCCAAATGCCTTGCTCTCCGGGGTAATGACCGTCTTATTTCCCACCGGGTCGATTTGCTGCGGACATCCCACTTCTCCCTTGCTGCTTACCAGGCCAGCCTCGATATGCACCTCCAAAGACTCTTCCAATATGTCCCATACGTGGTCTTCCAGCCCTTCCAAACGTCCCATTTCTGCTTTATTTTGCCTTTGGGTTGTAGTATTCGACAACGAAGAGCTGCTGTGATCCCAATGGATGGAGATACATACCACCTTCTTCTTCTAAAACACTCGCCAGCCTGAACGGCCATGCGGTCCTCGCGAAGCCTCCAAGACGAAGTCCAGCTGTCTCGCATATTGTTCGCGATCTCATCTCATCGATAAATATTCGCTCCACAACTAGACCGTAGGCCCTTGGATATGTACGAGATTTCCCGGCGGAACGAAGAATCCACCCGCAATGCATCGGATGTCCGTCGCTGTCTCCGCCCCCGCGCGCCTGTGTCCATCGTTCATTTCTATCGATCACCACGCATCCAGGACGGCGTGGTGGCGCGTACAATTCCTTCCTGGATCATCCAGCACGGGGCTTCGAACACCCCGGAATTGCATTTTGCATTTTGCATGGACCCTGCCCAATAATAATATCGATAATGCATCCCCCCGTATCCCAATATCCTCCACACCACACCACGAGTCTCGCACCGGACCCTGTTCCGCAGACAGGCGCAGGCAACGAGGACCGCCGGAGTTCTCGGCCGCGCTAAACTCATCGTGCGCATCGGTCCCCACATTTATAGATATGCACTCGTACTTGATTATGGCATGTATCGCTGTCCATGGCATATCTACCACTGCCTGCCTCCACATCCAAGTTCGCCTGCGGGCACCCGAGAACGAATGGAAGACCAGAAGACTGGCGCCACTATGACGCTGACATCGTGTGTGTCGTTCTAGACCTTTGCCCAAGCGCACGGATCATATGTATTTTGCCTATGCGGAAGGTGGTATGCTATTTCGGGGGGATACAAATGATTCTTGCAAAGAAGACATGGTGCGTTGTGGTACAGGATAGTGCATAGTGGTAGAACTTGGCGGCCAGCCCTCGTACAAAAGCGATAGTAAGGATACAAGAGGAGAGGAGAGACAAGAGATATGTGCTCCGCACGATAATTAAGGACTTGGAGTACAACCACGATCGGTCCGAATCGACGCACAGACAGCCTGCGAGCGAGATCCTCGGGTGTGTCTTCGCGCCTTGCTTTCGATGAATGGTGACGCCGCGAACGCTACAGCTCGCCGCCGGGCTCCGGCTCCACCTCCGCAAGGTCCGCTCCACGCCCCGCGTCGGCGTCGGCGGGGTGATCGAAGCTCTCGCCGCGGTCCGCGTACCACTTGCGCAGCCAGCGCTCCGCGTCCGCGTACTCGCCCTTGACGACGTCGAGCAGCGCGCAGATCTCCTGCAGCGGGGCGTCCGTCGCGGCCTCCTCCATGCGCCCACACGACGCCTGCACCTGCGCGGCGCCGAGCGCGGCGGACGAGCCCATGAGGAAGTGCGCGAGGTCCGCGAGCGCGGGTAGGTTCTTCTCCGCCCTACACAGGCGCGCGCGGGTTGGTTGTTAGTCTTAGTGTGAGTGCAGTGAGTGGTTGTCGGGCCACGCACAGCGCCTTGTCCATGGCCGCGAAGGTCGTGGTGGCCTGAGTGAAGTACGCGACCATTATGTCCATGGAGTACTTGTGCGTGCCCTCGTCGTCGAGCTCGAGAATCTGGTTGAACGCGTCGATGTCGATGACGGGGCCCGCCGCGACGTGGTTGGGCACTAGCAGCTTCGGCGGGGTTGCTTGGGCACTGGCGCTCTCGTCGGTGGGTGTCGACACGGGCACCATGTTACAAGTAGACACAGAGATGAGGCAGCTACTTATGAGACTTGCATACTAACCGGGACCGAGACGGCGGCGCGCATCCAGGCAAACTTGGCAGTGTCAGATCACTATGACGTCACTCCATTATGTTATGTAATCTGATTACTCTACTTGAGCAAAAACAAGGGCGCAAGGTTATGTAATCTGATTACTCTACTGCAGCAAAAACAAGGGCGCAAGGTACATACGTTGGAACGAGAAATAGATTCAGGGTCCGTCGGGAGTGTACAACGATAGAAAGACACAGCATGGATGGCCGGGAGAGGTGCTTGTGCGCGGATGTAGGGTCCACATCTCCTCCCACTTGCACCCGGCTACACAGTTATGAGGAGAAAATCCGACGGGCGGATCGGCCCAAATCCGAGGTGAGCAGACGTGCAACAGTCCGGCGCCGAGTGTCCCAGGCCTCGATTGCGCCCGCGCGCCGCACGCGATGGCGACCAGCGCTCACGGCTTCGCGTCCGTCTTGTCCGCGGCGGGCGGCGCGGCGGGCACCTCAAAGCTGTCGCCGTGGTCCGCGTACCACTTCTTCAGAAACTTCTCGGCGTCCGCGTACTCCACCTTGATATTCCTGAGCAGCGCATCGATCTTCTCGAGCGCCTGCTCGTCCGAGAGGTCCTTCCCCGCCCCCTCGTCCCGCAGCTCGCCGTAGTTCTGCATCTTTTCGCACGACGCCTGCACCTTGGACAGCCCGAGCGCCGCGGACGAGCCCTTGAGGAAGTGCCCCAGCGCGGAGAGCTGCGGGAGCTTTCTGTCGGCGCTGTGCGGGGCTGAGGACAGACGGCACGCGCAGGCAGAGACGGACGTACAGCGCTTTATCCATCTCTAGGAACGTCGAGCTCGCCTGGGAGAAGTACTCGGTGACCATCTCCTTAGAGAACTCGTGGGTGTCATCCTCGTCGAGCTCGAGGATCTGGCTGAAGATGTCCATGTCTACAGTCTCGCGCTCGGGCTAATCAGCTGGTCAGCGCGCGGCGGATGGCGGATCGGTAGCCAGGCGCACCTGGGCGGCGGAAGCATTTTCCTCGGCGGACGGGGTGGACTGGAGGGGTGGGCGGGATGTGCCGCGCGGAGTGGCGGACGTCGGGGAGGAGGACTTGGGGACGGCGGTGGCGGCGGCGACGGGGACGGGGACGATGGGGGCGGGGGGGTCTTGGTTCGAGCGGGCGTTGGATCGTCGGCGGGCATGGAGGCGTGTATACGGATGGGTGATCGACAAGTGAAGCGCCGAGTGATACAAGGACGACTCCGAGACTTTGCACAACGATTTGGATGGAAAGTGCCTGGCCATACGCCGTTATGACGTCGTCCGGAACAAGCCCGATCACCACGCGAGCGGACCTGGCATACTGCCATATATAGCAACTGGCGTAGACTAAAAGCGCCGATGCAGGTCGCGGCCTCGACGGCACAAATGCACGCACCCCGGGCACAGTGTCATGATAACGAACGATACCGTTACAATTCTACACGACACCTTGCCTCCGCAGCTCGGCCATTCTCTCTTCGCTGTACCCCAGCTCCTCCAGCACCTGCAGCATATCAGATATCAGCTTTTCTCTGCCAGGCATTTCTCGGCATTACCTCATTCGTATGCTGAGACAGCCACGGGGGTGCCATCCTGACCTTCATCTTTTCGCCGTTGTACGACACGGCCGGTGCCACGAGCTTGATCTTCCCCGCTCGAGGATGCTACAACAAAACATCAGCGCCACACAAACACGACGCGGCCCGCACGCACATCGACATCCACCGTCACTTGCCGCGCAACAGCCTAAGCACCGAGTAAGTGGACCCACAAAGCGGCTGCCGCGCAGCACCCACCTGCGGGTGCTCGAACGTCTGCTGTATATTATTGATCGGCCCAAACGGCACGCTGCCGCCCCACATCGATTAGCCTGGCCACGGCCGCGAGCGAGATCACGCACCCCTGCCCCGTGAAGCGCTCCAGCCAATAAGCGCGCTCGCGCTGTAGCAGCGCGTCCGAGATCGCGCGCACTAGCTCCTCGCGATTCGCGACGCGCGCCGCATTCGTCGCGAACCGCGTGTCGCCCGCGAGCGCCGGTGTGTCGAGCACGGCCGCGAGCTTGGCAAACTGCGGCGTCTATCAGTCGGCACGAGTGTCAGAGGGGAGTCCATAAATAACCTGCTTGTCGTTTCCCGCGCCGATCATCACGAAGCCGTCCTTGCATGGAAACACCTGGTACGGCGCAATCGACGGGTGCGCGGTGCCATGCCGCCCTGCCTCCTGCCCCGCGATGAGGTAGTTCGACCCGATGTTCGCGAGGCCTGCGATCTACGCCGCTCAGCCAGGCGCCGGCGCGGAGGGGCGCGCTCGCATTACGCACCTGTGTCTCGAACAGGTTGCAGTCGATCCAGACGCCCTGCCCAGTCTGCTGCCGCGATATCAGCGCCGCCATGATCGCGCCGTGCGCGTAGAGGCCGGTGGCGATGTCCGTCGCCGCGACGCCGACCTTGCATGGCGGGCGATCCGGCTCGCCGGTGCTGGCCGCGGGTCAGGACGCGTCGGAGAGCACATAATGAATGCACAACGTACATGTGCATCAGCCCCGCCTCGCCCTCGATGATCACGTCGTACCCCGCGGCCGTGCAATATGGGCCGGTCTGACCGTAACCTGGGGCACTCTATTTGAGCAACAAGGAGGCAGACGCGTTGAGGACGCGCACCGGTGATGGACGCGTAGACGAGGCGCGGGTTGATCTGCTTGCAGTCCTCCCACCCGAGCCCCATGGTTGCGAGCTTGCCCGAGACGAAGTTCTCGACAAGCACGTCCGCGCGCGCGACGAGCTTGCGCACGATCTCGAGCCCCGCAGGAGTTTTGAAGTTGACCTGCGACGCATTGAGTAATGTAGGATATAGTACAAATACGGAGAGCGACTGACGGTCATGGAGCGCTTGTTGCGATTGACCGCGAGAAAGTATGCGGATTCGGGCGGCAGGTGTGCGGCCGCTGCGGGCGCGTCGGCGAGCGTCGGCGCCGAGGGCGGGGCCCATGTACCTGGTCAGCGAAACAAAATGAGTAAATACACAAATAGTATTGCCCAGAATCATGGGGGGCCCGTACGGGTATCGTCGCCGCGCGCGACCTCCTCGACCTTGACGACGTCCGCGCCGAGGTCCGCGAGCAGCATCGTAGCGGTGGGGCCTGCGAGCACGCGCGTGAGGTCGAGGATGCGGATGCCAGCGAGCGGGGGCGGCATCCCGCCGGCTGCAGTGGGGGTGGCGCGCGTCTGGTGGCCGTGGCGGACGTGCGCTAGGCGCGGTCGGAGGCGGGCGCTGGTCCTGGTGCTATTGGCAGTAACGCGCAACATCGAGGGATGCGAGCTGGGTGCAGAGGTGGAGTAACAACATACCGGTAGACCTTGGGTGCTTAGCTTCGGGCCGGATGCCGGGGCAGACTTGTCGACTCGGACGACCATGTACAAGTTTGGGACGTCGACACTGAAATGAACCGCGTTTCCTGACCCGCTCTCGACTCACACTGCCCTCCTTCCTCGAGCTTGGCTCAGCTTGCTCTACCGCGCCGGTAATATTCAACTGAATGTCTTTATCTGGCACTGGGGTATATCTGCTGGACCCTTGTTGGGAAGTAGGAAGGAGTACTGTACGTCATGCAACGTTGGAGCCAATCCATGCCTCTTCGTCGTTGATCTCGAGACTTCATGGTTGCACTCTTTGAGTCCGAACTCACACACGAAAAATCCACCCGATCTTATCTCCAACGACACCGTAGAGCATAGCACACCGCGGCATCATCGGTTTGCCAATTATGTTGGCTCAGACTAGGTTGTGCGAAATGCTGCAGAGTAGGAAACAGTTTTATGCAGGTCTTCAACGGCGTTGAAGCAGCAGGCGATATTTGCGATCCGGTCCGGTGTCCGAGTTTTGTTCTCAACTACCATTGACTCCATTGCTTCGTTTGGCCCAATCTCCAGCTCATGTCGCCTGCTCTTGCATCGCCCGACACTATGCTCGCAACCGTTGAGAGGGGTGTGAGTTGTGTCAAGATCGCAGTCGCACAGAACGTGTTATCCTTTGAAGTTTGAAGTTGCTGAATGAATTAAGGTTGGTTCACAGCGCCTACGGATGGCTAAGCGCTCAGCCTCTACTAGCTCAGTCATCTATTCTTGCTCGAACGTAGTCCTTCTATCTCCCCACCTCGTGTCTTCAACAACGTGTTCCTCTCACGTCGAGGAAACCCCAGCTCGCCATGAACGAAGTGCTGCCGATGACCAGCGAAAACCTGGACCACCTTAATGTTCTGCGATACAAAGTATATCCTGCTCACTGGCGCCGGAATCTCGGGCCTGATATCGTCGTACAACTCTTTAGCACAGCAGCAAGCCATCTGAGCAAGCGTATCTTCAGTACCAGCGCAAGCAAGCCGATGCACCCGACCCTGCGCTGCAAAGGGCCTGGTTCAACTCCATGCGAAACGTGTTTGAGGAAATCGACCAGGTGCTGAGATGCGTGCCTGATAGAACGCCGTTCCGATTTCTTGATCTCGGGTATGTACATACCTTGCTCCTCGACCTCGAGGCTCGGATTGCGGAGTCCGGTCTGAATGATTTCTGTCGCGCAGATGCTGCCCTGGTGGGTTTTCTTCCTACATCCTAGGCAAGAACCCATACGCTTCCGGTGTTGGGATCTCTCTGCCTACTGAGAGTGGCGGACACTCGTGTCTGCTCGAGGAAGAAGACTTTCAGCGATTCGAGTTGCACTGGGCCGACCTCACGCAGTTCCAGCTTGGCCCCACGTTCATCCACGACCCGCGTCTACAGAATTTCCCCGTTGCAGCCGGATCGTTCGACCTCGTGCTCATCGACGGGCACCCCTTGCGCGGCGCGGCGGGCGCAGGCGACCAGCTCGTACACCTGCACGGCGACCGCCTTCTCATCTCGCAGGTCATCTTGGGTCTCGTTACCGTCGCATTCGGGGGGACGCTCGTCCTCAAGCAGTCTAAGCCTGAGCGCCTCGTCACGTCGCAGCTACTCTTCCTGCTTGATGTGCTGTGCGCGGAACTGCGCACGTGGAAGCCCGTGTGCATGCACGGAACGCGCGCGACGTTCTACGCTATCGCTAAAGGTTTCGGTCTCGGCGCGCAGGCGTCGTTTGCGCGGCGCCAGCAGCTCCTGGCTGGTCTGATGGAACTCTGGGTGCAGTTGTCATACACCGAGGACGGCAAGGGCAGGAGGCTGCTTCCGACGGATCTGGATTTCATCGTGGACAACAAGACGCTCAAGACTGCGTATGCACCACGGCTCAGGCAGCTCAGCGAGCACATCTGGACGACGCAGGCGAAATGTCTGCAAGGGTGGCGAAATGCGAAGGCGGAGGGGTTTTGACCTGCATTGTATCTGAAATTGGGGTTTTTTTGCTAGTTTTCCTTGGTGTACCCAGTCGAATATCTTGTATTAGTACCACTTCATTCTTGTCATGCCATGTACTAGTTATCCGCAACTTCAAGAAGTAAGATATCGTTGGCCCCAAGTTGGCCCCTAATTGGCCCAAATGATCATCCAAGTTGGACCGACGATGGTGCGACTTGTAAACCCCGTTTTTCTTTTCTCGATCCGCACTCATGTCGAAATGTCCACGCTCGTCCGCTGTCCGGACTACACCTTCGCTTTCCCCCCCAAAATTTCATCGAATTTATTTCGCACTGGCTGTGGTAGTGGCGTCAACCTCTGCTCCGTCATCAGGAACTCAATCGCCTACCTCGTGGCGAGGTTCGGAGCGATCGCCTGGCTCTGACCGCTTCCGCTTCGCCGCCGGACTTCCCTCCTGCGTGTCGTGTGCACCAGCATCCAGGTTTCCTTCGGTTCCTGTACCAGCAAGGTGATCTGGAATCTGGCCAGGTTGCACAGAAGCCTTCAGATCGACAAGTCGTTTCGTGGGCAATGAGGGGAGTTTTGAGAAGGTATTGGTGAGGAAGGCAATGAAGTGGGTGTATGGGGATATTGTGAAGGCGTCGAGGGGCCAACGAAGCGTTTCTAGATCAGGTCCATCATCCTGGAGTTCTACGTTAGCACCCACAAAGCGGGCGATGACCTGTGAGCAGAAGGGCAGGAGGATGGGTGTTTTGTTTTTGTACAGGGGTGCTAACTTGTTCCAGGAATCGGGTGCCGCCCACTCGATAAGAAATTGTCGCTCTGGGTTGCCATTGATGTTGCCGTCGAAGAGCTGGGCGGCCACGTTCAAAGCATCACGGAGTGCATCTGGATGAATGGACGAGGGGAGGGTCGAAATGGGAGCCCTATCGAAGACAAACCAGATGTAGAGCCAAATGACAGACTCGAGATCGTGGTAGAAATTGTAGCTCAGGCCCCTCAGAGGAACATCGCGCGTGTCATCGGCGCACTTCTCGCCCTCGAGCTGCAACTCACCCTGACCCTCATCTTCAGTGGCTTCGTCATCTACCATAACATCGAACTTGAAAGACTGAGCCGCATAGTCAGGGAGCCTATGAGGCCTATACAAGTAACGGCCTGCTTGGTACTCGACCGACATAAAGTTGGGCGTGCCCTTCACGAGAGTCAATAACATAGGCTATTATTGATAAGTTTGCTCACAGTCTTCGGGTCGAGGGAGGTGACACTCTCGTATTCTCGGCAGTATTCGAGGTCTGAAACTTTGGCGATGCCGCTCTTGTCGATGTCAGCTGTCATTGGTCGACGACAGTTATACCAGAGGATGTTCCCGGCGCTCACATCCTGATGGATGAAGCCCGCAACACGAAGATACCAGAGTACTGAAGAAAGCGAATGAGCCCTGGTTCCGGTAGCAGAATATTTGTCGCGCACATATGATTACATCATGGATGCACTGGGCAAAAGTTTTGAGATCTTCCATCTCATACACAGTGATACAACGTTCGCGAAATACGGTACGAACATGCGTGCGAGGCGAAGGTTGATGAAACACCGAAGAGGAGTCCTGGGCCAGCTTCCTTGTGAAAAGGCTCGTACGCGGGATTCGGCTGTTAGCGTCCTTTGTGGTTCGGAGCGTTGCCACTTCCGTTTCAATATCCTTAACGAACCGGGCTCGAAGAAGCTTGACAGATACAGGAGTAATATCCTTCTGCTCGCAACGTGAGACTGCACCATCTGAGAGAACATTCATCTCGAAGGACACGGCTACGTCCTGCAAGATCGTCAGGAAGTACTGTTCGGCCCGCTTCCTCACCCCATGTTCGGAGAGACGCTGGAGGATCCTCTCCTGAATGTTCTTCTCGACGGGACCAGAATGTAACCAGACGTCCTTGAGGACATGTAAATCCGGGTCATCGTTGACGACCTGCCACACCCCCTGTAGCTGATGGACCCTGTGCACGCTCCAGACGCGGGTGGACCGAGAGCAAACACGATAAGCGCTCTGGTCGTGGAGGGGGTTTCCATCTGTTTCATACCACTTGTCTTCAACGTGGTAACGAAAGACGGTTTGCGGCTGCTCAGCATTGTCCTGTTTGACAACGCGGACTACCGTGGGGTCGAATCCGAGGCCGTCCTTCGGTGCAAACATGATGAAAAGCAGGAACGAGATCAGAATGTTAGGATTCTGGGCACCGGTCATTGTCTGCCATGTCAAATTCAGCTTATAATTACTGAGTGGAAGTCGACCAAATGTGTCACGGCGACATGCGAGCGACCAAATAACCACAAGCGTAACATATTGTTCTCGATGGTGATTCCGTACAGGTGTCGGCGACAGGGATCGCTGTATATGGTATTTGTGGCTGCGCTAACCAGCTTCCGCAGATCCTACTGTGCAGTCAGCAAAAAATCTTCATTGAGTTGTAGCTAGCGGCGTACGTCTCGAAAGGCCGATGTAACGTCTCTTTTCTTGAATTCACCGATTAGCACCGTGTCGGAAACATGGTTTGATAGAGTGTCGCCCTTTGGGGCGAGTTGAGGCGGCGAGCCAACTTTTTCTATAACCTTGTTTGGGACCCGAAGGACGGCACGGCAGTCCGAGTTATAGTCTGCCTCGGAGACTGGAGAAGAGGAAACCGAGGCGACAAACTCTGTGATTTGGGCAAGTTGAGGATCCAGGTCCTTGGCTTTGCTCCCAATGGCGTTGGCGACATCGACCAGGCGTGCAAACGTGGGGTTTTCATTCAGGTTGCTCGCCTTGGCCTCAAGGATTTTGGTAAAACCCTCGTCGGAGAGGAGGGCGTTGGTCCGAAGATCCTCAAGAATGCCGTCAATGAGCTCTGGTCTTGAAAATGGCATGTAGGTCGCCCGCCAATCATCCACATCGGTGGTGAATATGCTGTGTTCTAGTTCGTGGAGCAGCATCGTACGTTGGGAATCCTGGCTGACAGGATGGTCCTTGTAAAGTGCGCGGGCTCTATGTGCCCAGGCGTCCACAAGGTGGGCAATAGGGACGTTCAAAATAGAGCTTCAGTCTGGCTTCAGTAGTGATAGGGGTGCCTCTGATCATGAACGTCCGTGGGAAGATATACTGACACCCGCACTTATGGCGAAACGTTCCACGACACAATCCAAACATGGTTCCAAGGACACAAATTCTACTACTCGCACCGCCCCAAATCAGCGTTTGCGCCGTCGACCATGTTCTTCCGTTCCAAACCCAACTGGAAGACTCGCTTTGCAGCATTTGGACGAACTCAACGCACTTTGGCCAGCCGATCCACGTATTCCCAGTGTCTCATCCCGTAGAGCGTGGGCCTTGGCACGCAGTGTTACTCCCAGATACGTGCATGAATGGTGGTCCCGCAGACGGCCTGTGGCGAAGAAATTGAGGATGGTCATCCCAGACGATGCCTATGAACTTTCTGTCGGCACTCCTCCCGTTATTTCCATCACTATCAAAGACGAGCTGGATGTCTCGGAGCCTGTGATATCCCCGGGATCCCCAAGAAAATCCGACAGGGTCAAAATCGAACCTTCAAGCGACGAGATTCCATTTCCAAGCAGTCCGACCCTCTACGACGCTACTAATTCTACCTCCGACCATTCCACGGTGTTCTCTTCAGCGTCTGATACTGCCTTGTCTTCCCCTTCTGTCAAAACCTCCTCAACACACGTTGATGGCGCATACATCCAGCCTTCTGTGAGTTCAGACATTCTACCGACTCAGCAAGTCAAAGGAAGAGGAGCGACTCGGCGCGGCCGATGCGGCGCTCCGAAAAACAAAGATATCACGGCCGGTCAACGGCGACTTGCGAAATCTAGGAAACCAAAGAAATCCGCTGCGTCCAAGAAACATCAGTCTATGCCCAAGGAGCTAATTTGTAGTCAAGGAAGTAAAGAAAACTCTTCTGGTTTCACCTGTGCCCTCTGCTCCCTCTCTTCCGCACCAGGTTCAAATTTTGTTCTCCTTGCGTTGATCTCGGTTCCAAGTCTGACTGTCATGGGTCCTCGCAGACAACATCGAAAATAACATGCTCTTACCGAATTTTTCCTTCGATTACCCCTTCGGATTTTCATCTGCTGTCACTGACGATTGCAAGGCTAACAACCTGGACATGTGTGTTGACATTACGCCGCTCTCCGCTCTACCCTATCTCGCATCCAGGGCCGATTTTCACGCCGCCCACGACGCCCCATCTGGATCTCGATCGTTCTCTCCGTCCGAGGCGCTGCCCTTCTGCACTCCCGAATACGACTGCTGCTTCACGATTGACGACCAGCGCTTCTCCTACGACGGGATGTGCGACGATACGACGGAATACTTCTTTCCCTCAATGACCACGGACGAAGGCGAGAGATCTCGTGTCCTCAACAACGGGGACGATGTCCCGATGGAACTCTTCGATGTTTCTTCTCCTCTGGATCTCCGTTTGCCTGGGCTTGCCGAGGAAGCTGCAGAGAAGACAGACGATTGTGAACGCGAATCCTAAGCATTGTAGTGGAACTGAATGGACTCACCGCGATGAAGATGCTGATATATATTTCTAGCGCAGCGGCCGAGGCGCTCTCCTGCTATATCTGAACTCGCCGCACGGTACAGTGTACCTCCATTAGAGCATCTGCTATCACTGACTGGATCCTCTCCCGCAGACACAAACTAATGATTGCTCTCGGAGTGGAGGATGGATCGGATTCTACTCGCCCATGATGGACGTCGGAGTCTTGAGACACGATTTGGTACTTATTGAATTTGATGTGAATTTCGGCGCGACGTGCCTCATAAGTTTATGGTCCGACTCACAACCTCTTGTCTGCATACTGTACCAGTCGTTCCAATTGGAAAATAGCTGTTTGGTGTTATGAGGAAGTGAAGCCGACACCTCCCGAGCCAAGCTCCTACTTACTATTCCAAGAGATATCCAAGCTGTGAGGCTCTTCGTCAGCATTGACTTGCAGGTGCGGAATGCGATAGATGCTCACAGGATTTTAGAAATTTGGACTCAACCTTGAGTTGGACCACGTCACCGCCGCCGCCGACATCGCGGCACGTCCGTTTGCATGATCCCAGTACCACCTTGTACACAACTAACCTCGCGACGGAAATCCCACATTTTGGCGTTCCAGCCGTTCCTCCAGAACAATGGAAAAATTCGCTACTCTAGAGCCCGTTCGGTTGTATAACTCAGCTACAACTACTGGAGCACGTCTATTATCAAGAAACCAACAACCAAAGGCCCCTGCAACGCCGCCCTTGGTCGGCCGCCTTCCATCGGATCTCCATCTCCTCATTGTTTCTTATCTTCCAATCCCCGACTTCCCTGCGTATGCTCGATGTTCGCACTCGACTGCTGGCCTCAGCCGGGCGGAAAAGATGTGGGAAACTCGATGGAAGGCTCTAGGTGTCGAGAATTACAAGCTTGGCTCCGTTCTCGACGATCTAGAGTCGAGATCCCGAGGACAGGCAGCTGCTTCCAGAGCAGCCGCTCCCCCAACAATACCGGTCGACGATGAATTCGGGGACTTCGCGTCTGTGGACGTTCTTTCTGCGGCTCCATCTCTCGACGAAATGGGCGACTTTGTTGGGGATTTCACCACGGTCCTTGTTCCGATGACTCCCCGAACACCTGTCACCCCGAGTAAACCAACCTACAGAACAATGTACATTCGCGCGCATACGCTATTGAAGCCTCTAACTGCGGCCTTGACTTCTCCACCTCACATTATACTGACTGAGCTCTCGTCGATTCTGTCATCGCCATCGCTTCGGCAGGAGTCGTTGACCCTCCATCTTCTTTCTTTGTTTCTTTCCCCTCAAATCAGACCCCTGCGGAAATGGGATACTATGTACTCTTCCCTTCGATCCGCGATGGACCGTTTTGATGCCAACGCGCTGGCTGGTTTTGATGCGGCGGACAGTCGGGGTGACGAAGCAGGGATGCGGGAAGCAGCCGAGTCGAGTTGGGAGGTGTGGGATGGCAACGGTGATTGGGAAATGGGCAAGGTGTGGGCTGAGAAGCGGGAGATATTCTATCAGCAGGGGCAGTGGCGACCCTTGGATAACTTGATGTGCGCCACGGATTACGATTTTCCGTCTCATATCGCTCATTTTCCCGTCAGGAAAGAGGGATATCTCAACTTCGACGCTATGGATGAATTTATGAATGTCATACTTGGCTCGATCATCGAGCATGGATCTCGAGCCGTTCGTGTGTTCCCTCCTGCGTCTGATGTCTTGATTTCGTTCTGCGATCGCGTGGCGACTGAAGTGGTTTGTGATATCTGTCTTGCCCCAGCTTTCCAATATTAACACGTCGTTAGGTAGCTGAATACATAACTCCCCTTCTCACGCGTGCCAGGGAGCTTTCTAACGCCACGTACTTGAAAGCGACCGCTGCTACATTCAAAGAATCCTGGAGAATGGTGGATGCCATCATGCAGGCCGCATCAGAACGATCCGACTCGAATATTGAGCGTACCCGTGCGGAGGACGTGGTGTGGGTTGATGTCCTCTTTGCATGGTGTGAACTCATCGTTGAAAAGTGGATAACAGATACCAGATGTTCGAGATCAATATGGATGAATACCTTGATGAAGAGGTCGAGTCAGTCAAACAAGCCTTTGAAATTACTTGCAAGGAGTGGGATCGACAGGTTGGTTTTCCTTGATCAGTCTCTGCCGATATGCTGAGCTTGATACAGATGGCGGAACAAGCAACACATAGCTCTTCCTCAACACGCTTTCTGTCATCGCATAACCCTGCTCAAGTCAAGCGAAACGTATTGGCATCATTCACCTCGGTGCTCTTGCTTCCCGTCACGATTGTCCCTCGTGCTGTAGGCGGTGCCTTAATGACCGGAGGCAACGCTGCTGTTCAGGGTATTGCGATGCTCAATCCCCAACGGTGGGGTGGAGGACATAGTAGTTCTGTGGGCAGTGGTTATTCCCGGAATCTGGAGCTCGAGAAAGGAGCCGGAACAATGTTGTTTGAGGGCGAGGATGAAGACGAGAAGATCAGCGAGAAAGCGAGCGTCTCTCTATGTATGTTCTACTTCATTGGTACCAAAGGGTGAGCTGCTAATCGATGGGCTACAGCATCTGCCTCGTCTTCCGTCACACACCTCGACTTGCTTTCTGCACCTTCGTCGTCGCGTAGCACCACGTCACTTTCGACTTCCATTGGCACTCCCCTCACTGCCAACAGCGTGAATAAGTTGGAGCTACTTCTCTCGCTAGACGTCGCGCTCGAACTGATACATGCTGATCACGAAGCGCTCAAACGCGTCGAGACCTTCGCAGGCTACCCTGGTCATTATGGTCACAGAGTACGAGATACCATCGAAGAGCTGTTCATCTTGATGCTACAAGCGCTGGAGGGCCGACACATCAGTGTTGGCTTCGGACAGTAAGTTTCCCCATCCTTCTGTGGGCAGCTTGCTCATGGTACCCACCTAGAGCGACCGATCAGATGACGTCGTATAAGCCCGAGGAACATCAAGAAACAACTAGTGTGGCACCCTTGTTACAATTTTTCGAGCTCGTTCATATAGGAGATACCATCCAATCAATGGTTCAAGTCTTTTTTGATAAGGAATTGGTCAGTGAGACTGATAGCTCTTTTCTCTACTAACGGAACATGCAGGCGCCACATATCGACCGCACTGATTTCTTGAACGCAGTTGTGAGGGAAAAGAAACGGTTTGAGAACGCCTTGGACGACTCTGTTGCTGCGGGCTTGAACGCTGGGACGCAGGTCTTGATGAATCAGGTATTCTATTCTACACTTTCTTTTTGTCGACCCTCGCTAACTTCTTCAGGTTGAACATATCATATTAACCTTCACCCAACCGCGTGAATATTACCCACCGGAAGATACGCCGTTAGATTTGGGTCCGACCAAGGGATGCACGGAGGCGATCAAATGTCTTGAGATGCATTGCAAGTTGTTAAAAGGCAGTACAAGCAAAGAAGTATTGGAAGTATTCTATCAAGAAGTTGGAATACGTCTCATTGCGTGAGTCACACAATTCGAGCCCGCCATAGAAACTGAATTATCTTAGCATCCTACAAAAACATATCAAGCGGCAGATTATATCTCTCAGTGGAGGATTCCAGGTCATTGCCGATTTGAATACGTACCACGTTTTCATTTCTTCGCTCAAAGTTTGTCGGCCAGTCTCAAGATTCTTGACGCAACTAAGCGCACTTGGCAGGTCCCTTCAATCACAGCCGATTTCTCTCATCTCAAGATGTTGGGTCATGTATACGTCGTGGACGATGCCAAAGACTTGGCTCAGATTGTCAGAGATGTTTCGAGGTACGGTGGAGCGTACAGGCCCGAGGTAGGATTCCTATCGGTGTCACCTGCTACGAAGAACTCAACAGATTTTGTAGGATATCTACGAGTTTATTCAACGACGGTCGGATTGGAAGAAGATCGAAAAAACCGTGGATAAAACTATGTATAATCTAAGTTTCAAGGAAGATTGTATAGTCTGTTAATACGAAACATCTTGCCATGAAAACCAGCACCCAATGTACACGGTTGTCACATGAGGTGAAGAACACGTGTTCAAGTCACAGCGTGTTGTCACCGGCCGTTCATGACATTCACATCTAGTACGCGACCTGGCGACCATGTCATCATCTGAAGAAATGTCCCTCAATCTGCCCACCCCATCCGAATTTTCTTCCTTTCCATATTCTCCTCCGTATCCAATCCAAGTCGAGCTGATGCGCCACCTATACACGTCGATCGAAAAAAGGAAGGTCACGATCGTCGAGAGTCCAACCGGGACAGTCAGTTCAGCTTTTTATCCTGCATGAATCCTATTCAAGCAGACTGAGCAGGGAAAGACTCTCAGTCTTCTCTGTGCAAGCCTGACCTGGCTGGCTGACGAGAAAAGTCGTGCCAAGAAGGGCAGATTGGATGCTTTAGGAATAGAAACGGATGGTGCGCTCTATATTATACATTCCCTTGTGTACCTCTTACGATTATACAGCTGGACTAGATTGGGTTCTGGCTCAGACTCGAGAGCGTCGATCGCGGGAATTGGAGGCTGAAGAGCGAGCGTACGAGCAACGTCTTGAGCAGGCGAGAAAGAAGGAGGAAGTCATGAGAAAGATGGCACGGGCAAAGGTCAACAAACGAGCTGTTCGTCTTTCCTCCCTCAATGAACTTGCCACCAAGTATGGATTTTTTTTACCCCCCCCAGAAAGTAGCTGAGTCGGAGGCACCGCCGGTAGACGAATTAGAGGACCCTGACGACGTCTTCCTTCCTAATTCAACTAACGGATTTTCTTCAAGAGAGGATGATAATATCTCTCCGGCGGTGCGTGCTCTCATGGCGCGGTAAGTGTTTCCTAAATTGGTTCACACCGTTCTAACCGGAAAACCAAGGATGGAGAAAGGTTCTGCCAAGAACAGTTTTCTGGACCAAGATGAAGAACTCTCTTGTATGAAGATATATTATGCCTCACGGACGCATTCTCAGCTTGCTCAAATTCTCCCGGAGCTGCGAAGGCTCAGACTTTCTCCCTTGACCTCCCCCTCTTGCCATTCAAGTTCCGCGTCCGGCATTCCGAAGAAGCGAGCCTCTCCAGATGACTCCGAGGAGGGCGATGGCATGCCTATAGTCTATTCTAGAACAGTCTCGCTCGGTTCACGGAAGCAACTTTGTATCAATGACGAGTTGCGGACGAAAAGTAGAGATCTCGATGAAGGATGTCGTGAACTCTTAGGAGGTAGCTTGACTTGCTGCTTTTGCACCATATCATATCTTCTTACTATCCTTTGTTGTTGATTCCCCTTTTTCCAGAAAAAGGAGATAAACGATGTCAATATCTGCCTTCGGGTGATGACGCTCAGATTCAGATGTTTGACTTCCGCGACCAAATATTGGTATGACCATGAAAATGATGGAGGTCGTCTTTAATACATGCACAGGCATCTCCAAAAGACATAGAAGATCTTGCTTCGGTTGGTCGTCTTGCTCAGACTTGTCCATATTTCGGGTCAAGACGTGCCATTCCGCAAGCAGAAGTGTGTATCTTCTTGAAAGTTACGTTTACCTTCCTGATAATATCTATTTCAGCTCGTGACACTCCCCTACAATCTCCTCCTGCAGAAGGCTGCCCGGGAGGCACTCGGAATCGATCTCACCGATCAGATCGTGATCATTGACGAGGCGCATAGTGCGTTAGCTTTAACTTATTCTTCAACGAAGACTCGGAACTCAGCCTTGTAGATCTTATTCCTACCCTTCTTTCCCTATCTACCGCCCGGCTTTCGTTTTCGACGCTCTCCACATCATTCCAACAAGTTTGCATATACGTAGCGAAATTCCGCTCCAGACTGTCCGCCGGCAACATGCTTCACCTTAAACGGCTGGTACTATTTCTAGACGCTCTGAATAAATATGTCACGGATTGGAAAGAACAAAGACAGGCGAACAAGTCCAAGGTCGAGGTGATGACTGTTGTTGAACTTCTGGATCGGGCTGGGCAGGAAAGTTAGCAGCATAAATTTGTTGGAAGTTGAGGGATATCTGAAGTCCAGCAAGGTAAGGCCTAATAATATACGCTCCGCTTCCCTACTCCATGCCCATAGATCGCAAGGAAGATCGCCGGTTACTCAGACAAGGAGGCGGAGAAAGAACTCGGTAAAGTCGTCGAGATTTAGATGCGACTTTGTTTTCTGAGGGCAGGGTGGACCACAGATCCCAAGTTACGTCCAAGATGCGGAGCAGTTCCTCCGTTACATGCTGTGGAGGCTTTCATGTTGTCACTGACTGGAACGAACGACGGTACGCCACCTAGCCGCCAGCGAATTTGGACTCATGATATGCAGATGGACGACTGACCTTTTCGCTGGTTCCTAACAAAGCTGGCCAAGAGGAAGTTGAAATCAAATACCAACTCTTGAACCCCGCCCCACATTTCATTGAGGTGGTTGACAGTGCCCGAGCTGTGATACTAGCTGGTGGGACAATGTCGCCAGTAAGTTGCTACGCAGTTTCAGCGTTGTCTTTTTACTGAATCCACTTAGATCTCGGACGTCATCAACCAATTGTTTTCGCATCTTCCTGCAGAGAGGATCTCTAGTTTTTCCTGTGGCCATATCATTC
>JARGXW010001064.1:0-39159 GCA_029204085.1 Mycena sp. CBHHK59/15 | reverse complement strand
CTTGGGTTTTTGTAATTTCTATCGGCGTTTTATATGGAACTACTCGGCGATTACAGTTCCCCTTACTCGCCTCACGCGTTCCAACGTCCGATGGGATTGGTCTCTGGCTTGCAAACTCGCATTCGACACCCTCAAGCACGCATTCACGGAAGCTCCGGTACTTTCGCACTGGATTCCGGATCGACAACTCACCGTCGGACGGACATTCCGACTACGCCATCGCCTCTATACTCTCCATTGTTGGAGACGACGGCGAAATCCACCCCGTTGCGTTCCGGTCCCGGACACTTGGTCCGGCCGAACTCAACTACGACACGCACGACAAAGAACTCCTAGCCATCTTCGACGCCTTCACCCAATGGCGGCATTACCTTGAAGGCCCGGTGTTTCCGGTCGACGTTGTCACGAACACAAGAATCTGGAATACTTCGCGACGACTAAAATCCTTACTCGTCGCCAAGTCAGATGGTCGGAATACCTGTGCCATTTTAATATGGTTATCCGGTTCCGTCCGGGTAAGCTCGGAGCTAAACCTGACGCTTTGACTAGACGATGGGACGTCTACCCTAAAGAGGGGGATAGGGCTTTCAGCCAATTGAATCCTCAAAATTTTCGCCCCATTTTCACTCAAGATCAACTCTCCGCGTCGCTCCGGGCCACTTTTTCTCGAGGAAATCACCCTCCGTTCCTCCATCGTTATGGATGTTGAGAAGCTCTACTCCGACATTCGATCCCACTACAACGATGATCCTACCGCCGTAGCAGGTCTTACTTCCGCGACCTCCGGCACTTCACCGCGCTGGAATATCGACCCTTCCGGTCTTCTCCGGCTTGACGAACACATTTATGTCCCACTGGTTACCGGAGACGCTCCGGACCAGCTACGAGTACGTGTCCTGCAGAATTTTGCATGATCACGAGCTGGCTGGCCATTTCGGACAGAATCGCACTCTAGTCCTCGTCCGCCGAGAGTACACCTGGCCGGAGGTCCGGACATTCGTCCGGGACTACTGTCGGTCGTGCATTCTTTGCAAGCGCAACAAAAGCCTCAGCACCGGCCTTACGGCCTGCTGAAGCCCCTTCTGGTTCCGCTCCGGCCATGGCATTGAATGGCTCGGATATGAGAATACCGACGATCAGTACGCTTGGGTTGGCGTGGACGACTTGGATGCATCCGAACACATCGACAACTTCCACCGGCGCTTTCCAAACAAGCCCGGTCCTGGATTTTAACTCATCACTCGGATTTATACGAAGAAAATATCTTCTAAATTCATATTACATCACTCATTATTTACAATGTTCCATTTTTTATACTAGGTCTCATTTGACCCTCATTCCTTCCTCCGGTCGCTTCCGGTTCCCCCATCTCCTGATCCTCATCATCCTCCAAAACCAAAACCCCGTCAACCTGCCGGAAACCCTCCGGTACCAAATCACTCAACACCAGCAACTGGACGGGCCCCGGTTCCTCCGACTCCCTCTTGACCGTAGCCGGGACCTCCGGTGCAGGCGTTGTTACGCGGGGTGGAACCGGAACCGGTTCCGGGTCGGGCTTGAAGGTGCGGACCGTAATGGTCCGCAGCATCTTCGGGGTGGCGACACTTGATGTCGCCGCGTTTTCTTCGTCCCCTTCAGGCACCTCGGAGCATCCACATCCATCTGTCCTTCCTCTGCACCCTCCACGACCCGCATATCTTCAGGCCACTCGTCTGAGTGGAACCTGCGGGTCCGGGGCGCCTCCGGCACTTCTTCCTCCTCCTCCGACGGGAAGTCGCCCTGCGGGCAACCCGCCGACGCTTGTGCGGGCGCTCTGAATCCGCCTCGCTTCCGTACGCCTCTGCCTCCCTCCAGTCAATCTCCGCCTCTTCCTCCATCGACAGGTCCCATGACGCGGACTCCGGGTCCTCCTCCATCCAGCGGAGCATACGCTCGACGCCGGGGGCAACCGGAACCCCGCTGTCAGGCCGTGCGATGGTCTTTAGAATAAGCTGGCACGCGCGGTATGCCAACTTATACCGCGCGCTGTTGCGGTCCAGCAATTCCTCGATGTTTACCACGCGCTCCAAGAGCACGTGGTACCGGCGACCTCCACCCTCCGGTTTCCCCTTCCGTTCCACCCTCGTGCTCTCGCGCACCTCCCGGTCGCTCCGGATGCTCTGGACCTTCCGGACAGACCGGCGCGTCCGTGAAGGCCCTGCGATCGGGGCTGTTCCCCGCTTCCAGACTTCCTGCGCTTCCCGACATTTGTTCGTGCGGACGGGGCCTCCGGCGATGCTGCACTGCACGTGCTTAACACGGCACCGCCTGCAGGCGTAGCGGCCGTGCTCGACGACGCACACTTCCCGGACCTTGCGGCAACCCTCGCAAGCTATAGTGGCTGGGTTAGTACCGGAACTTCCGGAGCTGTTGCGACGCACCTTTTCCTCCTCCTGCTCGACGTCGCTGTCCACCTCATCGTTCTCCTCGTCCTCCTCGTCCTCCGCACGCTCCGGGGTTGGCGACCGGGACAGGACTTTGACGGGCGGCACTGTCAAATTCTTCGTCTTCTTCGTCGAGCTCCGCGAGCTGTTGCGCCAGCATCAACGCTGACGCAACCTCTTCCTGGGCGGCCTCCGCCCTCTGCTCTGCCTCCGCAGCACGCTCCTCGTGAGCCGCGATCATCGCGGCTCGGCGCGCCCTGCGCTCCTCGCGACGCTGCTCCTCCACCTCCTCCCTCAGCTCCGCTGACGTTGCGCGAGCCTTCCCCTTCCCGGTCGTCTCCCCTCCGGGTCGTCCACCGGTGTTGCTCCTGCGTCCCCGGGCGTGTCCTCGCGTCCACCGTCGTTGTTTCCGTTGGGCTGCATGTTGTTGGGGAGTTGGTTGCTCGGAGGTGGTGTTGGTTAAGAAGAAAGTTTTCTGACTCACCAACGCCAAACAAACAATTGAAAACCAACAGCACGTGACTTTTTGATGCTGTTTATTTTCTCACGACTTACCATTATTCAACCATCTTGGTTCCTCATGGGAGAGGAACCTAAGAGGGGGATACTGTTGTATCCATGCAGCCTCCCTCGGTTGACCGACTTCCTTCCGGCCATTCCGGTCACCTCCGGTCATCCCGAGGCTCCGGTCATTGACCGGAGCCACCCGGTCATCCGGATGAATCGGGTTTTTACGCAATGAAGGATTACTGAGCGTTTCCCGTTTATCCGTCTTCTTGTCTTCTTTCTTATTGTCCTACGACTTCCCATCAGTCCACCTGACTTGTCTTATTGTCAAGAACCACCCTCCTTCCTATTTGGGAATACAATTAGCTACTTAGTATATATATCACTTTAATACGTCTTGTACATCAGATTGATAATTAATGTTGCTTGGCTTTTCTCCTCGCACTGAGTCACCCTTGCATTCGCTACTCCCCTCCGGTACTCCGACTCCGGTCCCCTCCTCGGATTACCTGCCGGTCAAGGTAGTCACTCATCCTTACCTTCCTGTGGTGTTGTGATCCCTTCGTATCAAGCCCCAGAGATCTTCCGGTCCTCCGATCTTCCGGTCCTCCGATCCTCCGGTCTCTCCGGACTGAAGTTCATCGGCTCGGTATATAACACCTGCTTCATCCCATATGCGATCGCACCCTCCACATGTGTTAAGTGCTGAGCTGAGGGAACCGGAGTTGCCGAGAAAGTCCAAAGGTAAGAGTTCGGAGATGTCACAGAATTTCCAAAAGGTCAGAAGGTTGTTCTCGCAAGCACTACAAACAAGAGTGTGCGACTACCCAGCTTGCGACCAAGGAGAGTCAAAGCCCAAAGATAAGAACAGGAGGACAAGTAAGGATGCAGGAGGGCCAGAGGAGGCACGGAATATCTGACAGATCGGAAAGTCCGACTCAGGTTGTGTTGGGAAGGGAGAACACAATAACATACACAATTATCAAACTGAAGAACAGAGGCTAAACTACTTAGCTTAAATACTAGGAAGCTAATTGTTTAGTGAAAGATTAGTAAGTATAAGTCCGTGGACAATTAATCGTCAAGACATCTTGTGAATGATAAGTCCGTAGACAATAAGTCGTCAAGACATCTTGTGAACGATGAGTAAGTATAAGTCTGTGGACAATTAGTGAATGTTGGATGGACTCTGAGAGTGAAGTAAGGGGATATGAGTAAGAGGGATACACTTAGTAATCCCTCATTGCGTAATATCCCTTGCGATGAATAGAAGTCCCCCTCAGAAATTCCGAAGTAAGTCCAATCAGAACTCCGAATGGAACTCCGAGTTGCACGGATATAACAGTATCCCCCTCTCAAGGCCGATTGCCCTCAAGAGGCTTGGAACTTTCCGGAACATCATGGGATGTCACGTGCTCGTTCCAGAATATGCATATAGGAAACTCCGAGCGGTGGAAATTTTCAAATTTTCACACCCTCGGAATCTCCAACTCCGGTGTCGCAACCCAGTGGCAGCATCAACGTGATCTGTAAGTCCTTCGGTATCTCCGAGTTTCTCTCTGTGCTGACCGACTCATAGGTTGCAAAAAATGCACCAAGCATGGTCTGCCATGCCATCGGCCAGAAGGGCCCCGCGGAGTCTCCTGCGTCCAGTGCACGACGCAAAAGGTCAGATGCGACCTTGGAGAGCAGATTCAGGTGGCCACGGTAGTCCCAAAGGTGTCCGAACCAACAGACAAAGTCAAAGAATTGGACGAGGACATCTAACAGCTTTACAAGCTGTTCGACGAGTTCGCAACGACAGCGAACGAAGACGTCGGGAAGGCTCGGAAATTCTGAAAGGCCGTCATGGTGGAGAACTCGGAGTTGAGGAAGCAGGTGAGGAGGTTGGAGAAGCAGAACGAGCTGCTTGTGGGATGGATCTCAGCCTTTGACCCCAGAATGGAGTTCGAGGTCTCGGAGTCGGAAGAGGAGGAGCCGGAAAAGCTGAAGAAGAGAAAATTGGCAAAGTCCAAAGGCAAGGAGAGGGAGGTCGAGTAAGAAGAAAAAGGTTGAATTGTCCATAGATGTATCAATAGAATAGTTGTAATTTTGAATGGTTTATGATGAGCTGAAAATTCGGAGTTCCAAAGGAAATTCGAATTAGTATTCGGGGCCTGGTTTCCCAGGGTAACGCTTGTGAAAGCTTTCGACAAGTTCATCTGCATGAACGTCGTCAGCTCCCATCCAGGTGAACTGTTCATCGGTTTCTTCATAACCAAGCCATTCAACCAAGTATCGGAGTTTCACTTGGTATCTCCAATCTAACTTTGAGTCAGCAATTTCTTTGATATCAAAGTGCTCTTCTCCGTCCACCACTTCAACTGCACCTGGAGGTTCCTCAATGCGACTGGGAAAAGGGTTTGGAGTGTGCGGTTCAAGTTGAGAGACATGAAAGACCAGATGAATGCCTCGGAGTTGCTTTGGAAGCTGAAGTGTATAAGAATTGGAACTGGGATGGGCTATAATTTTGTAGGGACCAAGGGTCTGCTCGGAAAACTTCGGAGTTGGTCGGGTTGTCCGAATGTGCTTTGCAGAAACAAAGACTTGATCACCGATTTTGAATTCTGGTGAAGGGTTTTGACGAGTGTCAGCAGTGGCCTTGTATCTCTTCTGAGCATCCGTAATCTGCTCTCAGTGAAACTCGTGAAGTCCGTGAAGGTCGACAGGGAAATCCTTAGCATAAGTGTTGGCCACATCACATTCCGGATGAATGGTTAAAGAAGGATGATATCCCTTGTTCGCGAAAAACGGTGTAACTCCAGTGGAAGCATTCAGAGCATTGTTGTAAGCGAATTCAGCGAGAGGGAGAAGATGATCCCAGTCGTCTTGTTGATAGGAAGTGTACATGTGAATATATTGTTCCAAAGTCTGGTTCGCACGTTCGGTTTGTCCGTCGGCCTCCGGGTGATACCCCGAAGTGAAGTGCAATTCCATACTCAAGAGTTGACCCAAGGATCGAAAGAATGCAGAAACGAATTCGGATCCCCGATCCGAAGTGACGTGCGAAGGGACTCCATGCTTAGAGAAAAACATGAATAAGGAAAAGCCGAGCGAGGTCCGAAGAGGTTATCTTTGTGTCGCAAGGAATAAAAATTCCTTGTTTTGAAGCACGATCAATGATGACTAGAATGCTGTTGTAACCGTTGGAATTCGGAAGTTCCTCAATGAAGTCCATGGAGAAATAATGCCAGGGGCAAAGTGGAACAGGTAAGGGCTTGAGTAACCCATAAGGTTTGTGTCGAGGCTGCTTGTTGCGCTTGCACAAGACACAAGATTGGCAATACGTTCAGACAAAGGTTTGGACCTCTGGCCAAGTATATTCGCATCAGACAAGCTGAAGAGTGCGGTTCTGACCGAAATGACCAGCCAGGATGTGATCATGACAGTGTTGGAGAACCCGAACTTGGAGTTCCTCGGAGTTTCCGTTGAGGAGAGGAACGTAGATGCACTCGTCATGGCGAAGTAGGCCAGTGTCGTCAATAGTCCAACGAGGAGAGTTGCCAGAAGTTGCTGCGGAAATTCCGAGTAAAGCCAAAGGATCATCTCGGAGGTGGCTTCAGATGTCTGAATTAAGCTTGTCTACATCCATAACAACCATAGCTTGAAGACAAACATCCTCGAGATAAGTGGCACGAAGCGACACTGAAAGCTGATCTTGAGGAGTGAAAACAGGATGAAAATTGTGAGGGTTGACTTGGCCATAGGCCTTATCCCCCTCTTTAGGGTAGACGTCCCATCGTCTAGTTAAGGTGTCGGGTTTTCTGCCGAGCCTGCCTGGGCAGAAACGAATAACCATATTGAAATGGCAAAGATGCTCGGACCACTGAACTTGACGACGAGTGAGCACTTTAGTAGTGGCAAAGTACTCCAAGTTCTTGTGGTCAGTAACGACGTCCACCGGAAATGCCGAGCCTTCGAGTTAATGTCGCCAATGTTTAAAAGCGTCAAAAATTGCGAGTAGCTCTTTACACTGTGGGCAAGATGCAAAATAACGGCCATTTATATTGTCTGAAAATTATAATGATTTTTCAAACATCCTGGAAAAATACTAGGGATATTCCTGGCTTGTAAATTTTCAGAATATTTCGGAATTACATGAGATATCCTCAGGATATTGTGGGTCTGGATATCATGGGGATATTAGCTAATTTTCCGGAGATATGATTGCGATATTCCGACACCGGATATTGGAAATACCCGGACTCAGGATATTGTCGGGATTTTGCAATACAAACAAAGCAAAAAAGGAAAATTATGTATATTTAACACCTTCTAAAAAGGGAAAAAGCACAGCTGACCAAGGAAGCAATACATATGGGTCTGGTTCGAGTCAGTCACCGTTCAAGTCAAGTCCCTTAAGTATCTGATGGCAAACATTGACAGGAGACATTTCATGTTTGGATGCCCAGGTTGTCCGACTTCGAACTCCGACATCTCCTAAGTCGCCATAGCTGCAAGCGAAAATTCAACTGTAAACAAAACATGTGTCGAAAATGGAGGGAAGGAGGGAAGAGTCGATTGGTAGGATTAGATCCGATCAAATCACTGTAATCGTCCGATTGAACAAAAGGTACGCGGAGCAAGCGAGATGATGTGATCTTGATGTGATCGAAGACAAAGGAACAATCTGCGAGTAGAGACGAGATTTGCGACGACCCTCAGAGATATCGGGTGCCACAGGATTAGAGGGAAGGTGTGACATAACCAGCCAGGATAGGTGAGTTTGATAATACTGTTATATACCGAGCTGAAGGAAGAACAAGATGAACGAGTCCGGAACCGGAACCAGGAACCGGAGGATTGGAACTTCCGGAAAGTATATGGGGAGATAACACAAGCACCACAGGACAGTAGGATGTGCATACTACCGAGGCCGGTGAAGGAAGGAGGACCGGAGGAATTAACCGGAGGAATTAACCGGAGGATGACTCAGTGCAAAGCGAAGAGTAAAGCAACGTTAATTATCAAACTGAAGTACATGGCATATGTTAAGGGTTTATATAGCTAAGTCCTAATTGTATTCCTAAAAAGGTGCGAGTCAGGTGACCTGTCAGACATAACAATAATACGAGTCCCAAAGAGGACAGAGAAGTGATGTCGGAGAAATTGACAATAAGAAGAAGGATTATAAAGACAGATAAACAGGAAACGCTCAGTAATCCTTCATTGCGTAAAAACCCGGTGATCTGCGATGAGTCCGAGGATATTCCGTCCGGTTCCGGGATCTGGTTCCGGACATGACCAGAAAGTCATGGACCGAGAAAGCATGGATATAACAGTATCCCCCTCTTGCGTTCCTTGCCCTCAAGGAACAGAGGTGCAATTGCAGCGTCCAACGAATAATAGTTCTGGAAATGGCTGGAATGAAGTCTTCCAAAACCGGAAAGGTTCTAGAAGGTCACGTGCTGTTGATATAACACAACCGCAGTCGTGGCGTGACTCAAAACTTCTTTCTTTCATCCCACCACCACCTCACTCTCAGATGCCCCCCTACGCGCCCGGATACAACCCGAAGGACGGCGGAGACAACCACAAAGACACCGGCGGCAACCGGAAAGGCAAGAGGAGAGCGACGTCCGGCGAGCTCGAGGACGACCGGCGCGAGCTGAAGCGCCAGCAGAGAGAGCAGTGGGCCCAGGAACGTTTAGAGCGTCTCCGGGTGGAATTGGAGGAGGCCGCGACGGCCCGGGCGGAGATGGAGTTGAGGGAGGCCCGCATCTGGCAGGAGCTGGATGGGATGGACCATGAGGACGAGGAGGAGGAGGACGAGGAGACCAGGGAGGAGTCGGTTGGTGATGGGGGCCCCAACGACGAGACGGACAGTGACCGGGAGAGGGACCTGGGACAAGGTGCGCTATAGTGACCAGAAGAAAAACCGGATACTAATTTTCTTCCAGAGTGCGACCAATGCAAGAAGGTCGCAGAAGTTTGCATCGTCGAGGGTGGATCCCGTGCCACCACCACCGCCTGCAACCGCTGCAAGGCGAAGAAAATCAAGTGCACCCTCGTCGGACCCTCCAAACGGGTCAACCAGCGAGAGCTGGCAAAAGTCCAGGGGACGAAGAAAACCGGAACAAGTTCCGGTGAGGCCACCACCCGCTGCCCCCGCCCCGCTATATCGAATCGTCACCGGAACCGGACGTCGGTCCCAGAACGACCGGGGAGTCTGGCCCCAGGACCCGCATTGACGACATGCGGGTTCGTATGGACGAACTCGAACGTCGTCAGGATGCAGTCGAGGCGTCCTGCTGGAAGAATCGAGGCCGCCATAACCGGGTCAACCTGGTGTTGACAGGCCTGGTGAAGTGGCTGTCCCGGGATTATTTCCCGGATGGCGTCTCGGGATGGATGGTCGATATCATCCAGGGGTTGGAGGATGACGGGGAGTCGGTGGAGGACGAGGGAGAGAAGGAGGAAGAAGATGGGCGACTGGAGCCGGAGCCGGAAGCCAAGATTGAGGAAGAGGAAGTGCGAATCCGGTCCAGTCCGGAGTGGCCAGAAGGGTTCCGGAGCGATGAAGAGGAAATGAGGGTAGTAGAAGAGGAGGGAAATGAGTCGCTGCCACTGATCCAGGTGGAGGAGCAACCAGAGGAGTCTGAGGGCGAATAGACATTTGTATAATAAAGTTTCTTCTGATAATTTTTTTCTTTCTTGATTTTCTTTGAATGATAAGAGAATCCGGAGTCGACCGGAATAACCGGAAATACCGGAAGAGTAAGAAGAGAAAGATTTCAAGGGTTAGGTCCAGGCTTGTTAGGAAAACAACGATGAAAGTTGTCGATATGTTCATCGGCATCAACGTCATCTGCACTAACCCAACTAAACTGTTCATCGGTGTTCTCGTAGCCCTGCCATTTGACCAAGTACCGGAGCTGGGTCCGGGGCAACCGGAAACGGCGATCAATCTTTGAGTCAACGATTTGTTTGATCTCATAGTGTTCTTCACCGTCAATGATTTCTACCGGAGCCGGAGGTGGTTCCTCACGACCGGGGAATGGATTCGGAAAATGAGGCTTGAGTTGAGATATATGGAAGACCGGATGAACTTGTGAAAGGCTTTTGGGAGACGGATGGTATAGGAAGCCACACTGGGTTTACCAATGACTTCGTAAGGCCCAAGGTGAGTTTCCGAGAATTTCGGAGTGGGTCGTTTCATCCGGATATACTTTGTCGTGATTAATGCATGGTCGCCGATCTGTAACCGGGGATCCGGAATACGTTTCCGGTCAGCAGTTTCTTTATATCGCTGCTGAGCGAAAGTGATTTGCTCCCAGAGGTACTGATGAAGGTCTTGGAGATCGACAACGTAGTCTTTAGCATACATGTTCGCGACGTCGCGTTCCGGGTGGATATTGATAGCCGGATTATAGCCTTTATTCGCAAAGAGCGGAGATATTCCGGTAGAAGCATTCAGAGAATTGTTCAAAGCGAATTCAGCTAGGGGAAGTAGTTTGTGCCAGTCGTCCTGCTGGTACGAGGTATACATCCGGATATATTGTTCCACAGTCTGGTTCATGTGTTCCGTCTGTCTGTCTGCTTCCGGGTGATAACCGGAAGTATAGTGCAGCTCCATGGAGAGGAGTTCGCCCAAGGACCGGAAGAAAGATGAAACGAATTCGGAGCCCCGGTCACAAGTGACATGGGAAGGGACACCGTGCTTCAAGAAGACGTGAATAAGGAAAAGCCGGGCAAGTTCCGGAGAGTCAATATGAGTGTCACAAGCCACAAGAATAACCTGCTTAGAGGCACGGTCAACTATGACAAGAATTGTGACGTACTCGCTGGAAACCGGTAATTGATCGATGAAGTCGATAGAAATGGAATCCCATGGCCGGATGGGAACCGGAAGAGGCTTAAGCAATCCGTAAGGTCGGTGCCTAGGCTTTTTGTTGCGCTGGCAAATAAGCAGATCGACAAAGTCCGGACGAAGTTCCGGCATTCCGGCCAGGTGTATTCTCGGCGGATGAGAGCTAGAGTGCGATTCTGACCAAAGTGACCAGAGAGAACATAGTCATGCAAGTACTGTAGAACACGTAGTCGCAACTCCGGAGAGGTTCCGGAGACCAGAGGCACATAAATGCGCTCATTGAGCCGGAGAAGACCGGAAGGATCGAGAGTCCAGCGGGAAGGGTTACCGGAGTTCGCGGTGTTAATACCGGAAACAGCAGCAGGATCATCGTTGAGATGGTTGCGGATATCTGAGTAAAGTTTCTCAAGATCCATAACAACGGTAGCTCAAAGAACGATTTCCTCGAGAAAGGTAGCGCGGAGAGATGCAGAGAGTTGATCTTGGGTGAAAATTGGGCGAAGGTTTTGCGGATTGAGCTGGCCATAAGCCCTATCCCCCTCTTTAGGGTAGACGTCCCATCGTCTAGTCAATGCATCCGGTTTACCTCCGAGCTTTCCGGGCCGAACCGGATTACCATGTTGAAATGGCAAAGGTACTCGGACCACGGACTTGGCGCGAGTAAGAATTTCGTTGTCGCAAAGTACTCCAAGTTCTTGTGGTCCGTGACAACGTCGACCGGAAAGGTAGTTCCCTCGAGATAATGTCGCCAAACAGTGAAGGCATCGAAAATAGCGAGGAGTTCCTTGTAGTTGAGCTCCGCTGGACCAAGAGTCCGGGACCGGAATGCAACCGGGTGAATGTCACCATTGTCTCCTTGAATTGAGAGAATGGCTGCGATCGCATAATCGGAGGCATCAGATTCAACGGTTACTTGACGTCCCGGAATCCAATGGTGCCAGACCGGAGCCTCCGTATAGGCGTGTTTTAGTGTGTCGAAAGATAATTCACAATCTTCTGACCAATTCCATCGGACGTTCGACCGGGTGAGCCGGGTGAGCGGAATCGTGATGGAAGAATAATTCCACATAAAACGCCAATAGAAATTGCAAAAACCAAGGAACGATTGAATATCTTGACTTTGCGGGGAGTAGGCCAGTCCATGATAGCTGAGACTTTCTCCGGAGACATCCGGAAACCTTCCGGAGACAGAATGAATCCGAGATACTCGCAAGTGTTATGCTGAACTCGCATTTTGGAAGTTTGCAATAGAGTCCTGCGTTCCGGGGACGTCGTAAGACTTCCCGGACGTGACTAGTATGTTGGGAAGGGTCGTCGGATAGATGAGGATATCATCCAAGTAGACGACGACGTAAATGTCCAGCAAATCAGTGAAAATAGTGTTCAAAAATCGCTGAAAGGCAGCCGGAGCATTTGTAAGTCCTTCCGGAACAACCCGGAAGTCGTACGAGCCATAGCGAGTATGGAAAGCTGTTTTGGGCTCATCGCCCGGAGCAATCCGGAGAAGGTGATAGGCGTGCGGGAGATCGAGTTTAGTGTAAATTCGTGCTTTTCCGGGAGCATCAAGGAGGTCGGTGATAAGTGGAAGTGGATAGGTATCCTTCTTCGTAATCCTATTTGACCCCGGTAATCGACCAGAGCCGGAGAGAACCGTCCTTCTTTTTAGCGAAGAGGATTGGAGCCCCATGACTAGACCAGGACGGATATATGAATCCGGCCTTCAGATTGTTGTCAATGAACTCCCGAAGAGCAACTAACTCGTTCTGGGAGAGTGAGTAGACGTGACCAACCGGAGGAACTTCGCCTTCCTGGGTTTCGATTTTAAGGTCATATTCTCGATGAGGAGGAAGATTGTAAGCCTCCTTCTCCGAGAATACATCGGCAAAGTCGTGGTATTCCGGAGGAAGACCGGAAAGGTCCGGAATGTCAGCTGAAGCAGAACGAGCTTGGGCATCCTCTGTAGGACAAGCACACAAGGTATACTGGACAGTATCCTTGTCTCGAATAATAGCACTATAAGCCGCAGCAGAT
This sequence comes from Mycena sp. CBHHK59/15, assembly GCA_029204085.1. NCBI lineage: Eukaryota > Fungi > Basidiomycota > Agaricomycetes > Agaricales > Mycenaceae > Mycena > Mycena sp. CBHHK59/15. Next base: position 26,349 of record JARGXW010001064.1, on the reverse strand, counting down.
ACCAGTGACACAAGGGGAACGGAAGTGAATGGACGAGGCTTAGAAGCCTCCAGAGGAGGCGGAGATGCCTCGGGAGTGTCCATAGAAGGACTGGAATCTGACGAAGACGTTGGAGTCGGTGTAGGTTTCTCGTCCGGAATGACTGGAATCGGAGATTCCTTGTCCGTAATCGGAACTACCATAGCTGAAACAGACTTAGTTGTCTGTGATGTCGACGATGAATCACCGGATTGACCGGAACGGAATGATATAGTGGCGTCAGACCAGTTAATCAACGGATTAAAGCGGTTGAGCCAATTGTATCCCAGAACCAAGTCACAAGGCGAATCAAGATGGGTAACGAAGAATTCCATAGGATGGATGTCGCCAGATGGGAATCGGATTAGCAGTCGGAGCTGCCAATTAATGATTGTTGAAGAGCCGTCGAGATACCGGAGTCTAACCGGAGCAACCGGATACGGTGAAAACCCATTTTTTTCACATTCTTTCAACGATATAAAACAATAAGAACCAGAATCAATAAGAGTTCGCAAGCGGATTTTGAATCCCAATGCAATTCGTGACAGTAAGGAAAGAGATATGGTTGCATATTCTTCCGGACCGGAATGGGTATAGTCGACCGGAACGTAGAGACATGAAGATCGACGTAAAGGGCATTAGGGGAAAGAGTGGAAGCATTGAGGCAAACCTCAGGAAGCACCCCGGAGTCAACGCAACTCGGACCGGATGCTGAGGTATCCGAGCTACTGATTATTTTTTTGACTCAGAGGCTTCGGCGTTGTAGCAGGCTTTTCAGCCATCGCAGATGCCGCCTTGGCCTGAGCGTATTCCGGATGCTTCCGGCACTCCGAAGCTGAATGACCAGTACCTCCGCAGAACATGCAGAGATTGAGTCGAGATCGGTGTTCTCTTTCATCCTTGGTGAGTCTCCCGTGCTTATCGAGTTTGTCGGCATACAGCTTTGGAGTCCGACCGGAAGACTGTTGAGCCGGTCTATCGGAAGTGGCCTTCATCGAAGATGATGACGAAGTAGGGTTGCCAGACTGCTTTCCGAAGGGTTTCCGACCAGAAGTGAAATTAGACGGTTTGGACGATGAGTTGACGCCCTTGTGATCCTTTGACTGTTGACCGGAATTTCCGGAGTTTCCGGGATTACCGGAACCAGTACCACCACTGCTAATCTTCTCATGCTCCTGCTCTCGCTGTTTCTCCAATTCGCGTTTCCAATAGCGAGCATCAATCCGGCGGGCAATATCTTTAACCCCAAGCAAGGTGTTGAATAGTTGTGATGAACCATTTCATCCTTGAGCCGGCGAGGAAGGCCCTCGTAGAATTGATGTCGCAGGGCATTGTCGCCCCATTGGGTAAGGACTGCGAGACGATCGAAACCGATGATATAAGTGGCAATCCGGTCTCCGGATTTCATCCAGCAAGACCGGATGAGATCTTCGGCATCTCCCACCGATCTTGCAGACCAAAATTCTCCTGGAGTTCCTGAATAAAGCGCGGAAAATTTTCGTCCCAAGCCAGAACGGAGCCGGAGTCGTAAAGATTTGGTTTGAACCACTGCTGAGCAGTGCCCCGGAGATATGACATGATATAGAAGATCTTGTCATCATCCGAGATAAAATCCTGGTGACGTTCCGCAAAATGCAGGTAACACTGAGTGAGAAAAGACTGGAGTTTCGCGGAGTCGGAGCCATCAAAAGTATCTGGGTTGCGGAGATTCGAGCGAGTAGAACGAGGTGGAGCCGAGGAATGTGTGACATAAGACTGAATTGCATCCCGGAACGTACGATAGTGCTGACAAGCAACTGTTCCGCAGACTCGGGATCTGCGGGAGGAGGTCCCGCCGGACTGGTCCAGGTCCGGGTCCGGGAGGAGGACCGCCAGGACCACCCCCACCTCCACCACCTCCTCCTGGATGATCACCGCCTCCACCATCTCCGGGAAGATCACCTCCATCATCATCGGGATCAGGAGGGTCTCCGTGTTCCGAACCGGAGGGTGTATGATCGCTACTGCCATCGCCGGGTTCCTCGGCCTGAGGAACCAGAGGTTGTCTGGTAGAACCGGATTCCTCCACATCCTCAGCAATAGGAGGATAAGGAATCGGTGAAGTGCTCAGCTGAGTGACTCGAGCACGATCCGGATATGGAGATCGAGGAAAAACAGTAGGATTTTCTGGAGTGTGAGGACTTTGAACAAGTCCGGAACATTAACCGGAAAGATTGTCGGAGCGGAGAGGGAGACCGGAGCTGTTGTTGCAGCTGACCGGCATGTGCGGATAGCGACATTAGGAGGAAGAGCAATTTGTCCAGAGGGAATAGTCGACATGGAATGAGAGGGTGAAGACAAAGGAACAATCTGCGAGTAGAGACGAGATTTGCGACGACCCTCAGAGATATCGGGTGCCACAGGATTAGAGGGAAGGTGTGACATAACCAGCCAGGATAGGTGAGTTTGATAATACTGTTATATACCGAGCCGAAGGAAGAACAATCACCAGATCCTGATCCTTCTATGGATATCTTGGGGCTTCTATGCCTACTCTGATCCTTCTATGGATACCTTTGGGCTTTCATGCCTATCCTCCGGTTTCATACCGGCCCCTCCGGACTTTTGTTGGACATGTGTGGAACCGTTTTCCGACAGCGTTCCTTCCGCACCTATTTTCGGCCATCTCCGGATTTCCAGAGCTCCTCCTGCCGATCTTTCGTTTTCGGATTTACACTTCCGGTATTTTTCTGTTATCACCTCTGGTCGCAATCCTGCTGTGATCTCTCCGGAATTTCCGGGTATTTTCCGGTCCGACTCTGGACATCATCTGAACCACACTGCGGTTGTAGGTTGCGCTTCGCTTTGGACTAGCCCAACTCTGGGTATTGTTATATCTGTGCATCTTGATTCCGGTCACATTCCAGTCACACTTCCGGTCACACTCCGGTTTCCGGTAACCTGGAGTATCTCAGAATGATTCGGATCATCTCAGACCATCGGGCCTTTGATGCTACAACACTTTACTAAGTGTTTTCCCGTTTATCCGTACTTCTGTTCTTCTGACTTATTGTCTTGGACTTCTCTTCTCATGGTTGATTACATAACCATCACTTCTTCTGACACCATCTGACTCCGGTCGCATGAATCCCTTATTGTCCTTTATTCCTGACTTACCAATCCTTCCCACCATTATTGTCTTTCCTCCTCTCATTCCTTTTTAGTATCAACAATTAGTTTGGTAGTATAAATATGTCTTAGATACTTCCAGTACTTCATCTGGAAAATTAATGTTGTTTCCGTGTTTCCTTTCATGGACTGAGTCTTATCTTCTCGTCTCGTCTGCGACTCGACTCCGGGGTAAACTCAGTACCCTCTGATGTCTTCTTCTTCATTCAATCTTCCTTCCGGTCCACCTCCGGTTGTCCCTCGGATTTCCGGTCCATTACCGGTCTTCCGGTTCATCTCCTGTCCACCTCTGGTTGACCCCTGGACTTCCGGTCAACTGCCGGTTGCTCTTCTTTGCCATTCTGGCCCTTCTCTCATTTTGGCTCCTCCCCAGACAGTTGCACACCCTTCTGAGCTGTGGTGCTTGCGAGAAAAGCCGACTTCTTGACTCTGGTCCTGTTCTGGTTATCTGGATCAATTTCCGGTTCCGGAGCTCGCCGGGCTGGTCATCTTCATTCTGGCTCAGGATATAACAATGTGGTCACGTGGACGCGACACGTTTCTGGCATATTGGATGTGTGCCCTGAACATGGCAAAGATTTTAATTGGTCCGTCTCGTGTGATTTGCGGCCCAGAACTGTCCGGATCCACAGCAGGACACAAGGGACTAGCCGTACACGACAAAGTGCAGCAAATGCGCTCTACAATGGTGAATGGAGATCGTTCATCTGAGGAAACTACAGTTTGGTATTTTGTTATGAATCAGGGAGCTGGTATTGATGTACATATGGTCCCAGGGACCGATTTGGATGTCCCAGGATCCCCAGAGAGAAAAGCTGACAAGATCACGATCCCCGGGACAGGGCGACCATGGCGAAGACAGGAATTTGATTGAGTCTGACATCCATCATTTTTCCAATTCATTAAAAGAGCATTTAAAGGTCTCAGGTTGCCCTGGGAAATCCTGAGGGTACCCAATTTTTTTCTGGCCTGACAGCCAGACCTACCTACCTACCCCTGGTGTCAGTGTAACTGGCCCGGCCACCCACTGTAGAAATTGCCCAAATTTGGTCCAAAAATCCAATCAAAATATCCCATCTATACAAGCCCTGGGCAAATTATGACATCCACTCTCAACTGGAGCCCAAAATAAAAATCACAGGGACCTTGCAACATCCATCAGGCCATCAGGATGCATTACAGGAGTGTAATAGTCATGCCCTAAAACTAGCACCACTACCAACTGGACCAAAAGGCCACCATGACAGAGTAATCTGTCATAGGTTCTGGGACTATATATACATGATTACACACATTTGCATGCATGTAACAAGGAGCAGAAACTGGTGAAACAACAACAACAACAACAACAACTGCCATGCATGCAAGACGCTGCTCCGGTGTTGCAGAGCTTTGGGCAGTCAATAGTTCTTTGCCCAGTACCACCTGGCACCAGGTGAGGCTAGATAATGCCCACCTGCAGCACACCACCCAATCCAAAAACAAAACTCACCTCCGAGTCAGTGCTGGCACCTGGTGCCTCCTGCCCATTCTGCCCCCATCACCCTGCCAAGATCTGGCCTCCTCTGGGGTTTCATCCAAGTGGATGTTTGCACCTGCCATCTGCCCATTCTGTTCCATCATGCTGACAAAAGTCTGGCCATTTTGAAGCCCCTTCATCCACATCTCATTCACCTTGCCTGACTCTTTCCTATGTGTGGCTTTCGAGTTCCCAGGTCTCCTCCACTTACTCTGTCCTCCACCTGCACCCATTCTGGCTGAGGTGTACCACACCTTTGAGCACAGTACCTATGCCTGCCCATCCCAATGCCTTAGCACTGCAACTTGTGCTTCTGCACACCTCCTGCCACATCACTGCTGCTCCACAGCTGCTGTTGGAGATGCAATCCGGCATCTATGAGAAGATGCTGGAAAGCTGACTGATGGATTGGTAATCCCAACTAATGCCCGACTCATGATGGAGGAGGTGCAAGAATATTCTAGATAGTTTACCCTACAGGATAAATAGTGGAATGAGGAACAGATCCTCATCAGCTTGTAAAACTAGGTCTAACAACCATTTGTGCAATCTCACCCAGATTACAACACAAGCTGATATTTTGCACAAAACTGACTACTAGGCATCTTTGATCGCTCTCATCATCACATCCTGTCATGTCAACAATCAACATCAATTCCCTTCTTGCGACCGTTCCAAAATTGAATCGGAAAAACCACCACCACTGGAAGTTTGCGATATCATTGGTTTTATGGAGAGCAGACTGTTGGGATATTGTTAGGGGGCATACCAAGAGACCCTCAACAAGAGATGGAGGGGATATTAAAGCAGATGAAGGATTAACTGCTATTGGACTCACAGTGGACAGTGACCAGTACCAGTATATTGAAGATGCAAAGAACGGACCAGAGGCATGGAAGGCACTGTCCAAGATTTACAAGAAGAATAGCCAGGCAAACAGAGTCGCACTTAAACAGCAATTCTACGGATATTCCCACAATCCTGAGAAGCCGATCCAGGAATACATTTCCAGGATTCTCAGACTTTCGACCAGACTCAAAGTGATCGGAGTCAAACTGGAAGATAACGATATAATGGATGCATTGTTGTTTCATGGTCAAATATTGCAGCATCACTTTGCACAACAACCGATGATCTTGATGCAGTCTCGGACATCACCGGGGCATTATTAGACGAAGAAGGAAGGAGAGGCGGACCAGAGTCCGATCACACAGATGGCGATCGGGCACTTCACACCGAAGAACAGATGAAAGTTTGTAGCAACTGCCAGAGGAGTGGTCACACAGTAAAGGAATGCTGGGCCAAGGGAGGACAGGGAAAAAAGAAGTGCTTCAACTGCAAGAAAGAAGGACATTTATCATTTAATTGTCCCGACGCCAAGGACCGTGCAAATCACGTGATCGACGGTGATATCAATGATGTTGCTTATTAAATCCTGCAAATTCAGGAGAAGATGAGTCCAAGAGATGGACACCACCGAAGAATTAGAACAGGTCAAGAGATGGTCTGGAAATATTAGATTGGCAAGAGATGCCAAATTGAGGAGAAGTGTTGGAGATGCAATCCAGCATCTATGAGAAGATGCTGGAAAGCTGACTGATGGATTGGTAATCCCGAACTAATTGACTCATGATGGAGGAGGTGCAAGATTATTGTTATTATTATTATTTTTTGGGGGGGGGATGTTTGTAGTATGGGTACTCAGTCTGCAGAAGCATTCCAAGATCCGCCATCTGGGTCATGGAATTTCATCACTTTGGGCCGTCGAGGGTGTCTGGACCGAAATTAGCTGGCCTGGTTTTGTGGGATTCGAACCCACAACCATTACCTCACATTATGTGAAAGTTACGGCAGCCGGTCTTTCCCGGCTAGGACTCATGGCATATCCACTTCAGCCACTCATCCCCTGCAAGAATATGCAAGAATATTCTAGATAGTTTCCCTACAGTATAAATAGTGGAATGAGGAACTGTCATGTCCCGTGCCTTTCGGATGCTGCTGGCATCTGTTTATCAACACTTTGCCAAGTTCCTTGGACTTCCGGTGGAGTTCCATTCATGAAAACTCCACTTATCCAATTGGTTCTTATTGTTCTGTGTGCCCTTGTTGTTTTCTTTATGCTTCTTTCCTATTATGTGATCATATGACCTGTCACATGTACATGGAGGTCTCGGACCTCCGGCTCTTTGACAATTACTTTACTGTTCTTGCTAAATTCTTCATCCCCATACGTACTACAATTAGTTTATTTTTTTAATTGTCTCGCACAGAAATATCTCGGACTCCGAAATTAGTATAAATAGCACTATGTACTTTACGCTTAGTTCAGTTTGAATATTGACTAAGATTGTGCCCTATTTCTGTCTCGCTCTCAATCTGTCACTTCTCGAAATCAGGCCTTGGGCATAGGGAAAGGCACAGCACACGAGCTGAAGCCAAGCCTGCTCCTTTTGTCGGCACCCGCCTCGGACCTCCGTTCGGACTCCGTCCAGACTTCACACCTATCTACAAAGTTTTATCACAAGAGAGTCCCCATCTGTATTGCTCACTTCACATCTTCATCTTGATAGAATGTCCTGGACTTCCTTCGGCCTCCAAGAGTAACCAACTCTTGACAGGAACAGATCCTCATCAGCTTGTAAAACTAGGTCTAACAACCATTTGTGCAATCTCACCCAGATTACAACAGCTGCATCCCTGCTTCACACAATGTGCTTGCAATAGCCCCAGCTTGCCCCCCCATTGTGCTTCCTCTATCCTCTTCCCATCTGCTGTAGCCTTCCACCCTCTGCTTGACTGCCATCACAGCATTGTCACCTCACCTCGCAATTCATTTACAACAGCACCCTTGACCCATTTCTCAGAGCCAGTTGGTCACCCCTGGGACCCTTATTAGCAGGAGACTTCAGCTTTGGCCCTCACTGGTTCCATTGTGTTATGGAAGGGATTGCACAGACATCACACTGCGGGCAAGTGCCATGGCCGTGGGTTCACGGCATATGATTGACACTTGCCATGGCGTTGCACAGGCGTTGCACAAAGATCGGTTGTCTTCGGCCGATGTCACTTCCGAAGTTCGTGGGAAATCAGTGGGAAATGATTGGTTTGGAGTCTGAAGAGTGCGGAGAGCACGCGCGAGGTGTATGGTGGGTGCACGTTGGGGTTGTCGGTGACACACACTAGTATTAGTGTGATTTTCTTTGGCTGTGGTTTTGAATTCCTTCTGCAGTATGTTCATGCAGATCACATTCTTTGTTGAGTTCTCAAATGGATACTATGCGGTGTTTGTTTTGAAGGCAAAAGAAGACCAATGATTTGTACAAGTCTACGTACATATTCCGCCTTCACATCGGCAGTTCATGTGTCGCCCATATTTTAGAAGCGAGGAGGGAAAGTGGAATGAAACTGCACTTACCCTCTTTAAATCCCCGCACAAGCACAGCTCCCACAAAGCTAACTGTGTATCCTCCATCCAAAACACCTGTCCAGAATACATACACCCCCGGCTTCCCGTCCGCTATCCAATTTGCTGGCACTGTTATATCCGTGCATCTCGGAGTACCTCGGAACTCCGATCGGACTTCCTTCGGAATTTCCGAGGGGACTTCTATCCATCGCAAGGGACATTACGAGATGAGGAATTACCAAGCAGATTCCTTTACTCATAATCCCTTACTTCACTCTCGGAGTTTATCCGGACATCCACTTATTGTCCACGGAGAAATACTTACTCATCGTTCACAAGATGTCTTGACGACTTATTGTCCACAGACTTATACTTACGAATCCTTCACAGGATTGTCTTGACGACTTATTGTCCACGGACTAATACTTACTAATCTTTCACACCTTATTGTACTTCACTAAACAATTAGCTTACTAGTATTTAAGCTAAGTAGTTTAGCCTCTGTTCTTCAGTTTGATAATTATATATGTTATTGCGTTCTCCCTTCCCAACGCAACCTGAGTCGGACTTCCGACCTATCGGATATTCCGTGCCTCCTCCGGCCCTCCTGCATCCTCACTCGTCCTCCCGTTATTATCTCTGGACTTGTCTCTCCTTGGTCGCAAGCCGGGTAGTCGCACACTCTTGTTTGTAGTGCTTGCGAGAACGACCTTCTGACCCTTCGGAACTCCGTGACTAACTCCGACATATTTCCTTCGGACTTTCTCGGCAATTCCGATCCCCTCGGCTCAGCACTTAACAGGCACCGAGTGTGCATCGTACCGGCATCACAAACCTCATGCAGCTGCATTTGTACTTGTCTTCCTTGAAATACACTGGTACTGCTCAGACTCCTTTCTCCGACCGTTTTCTGTGTCAAGGTATGGCAGCTCAGCGAGACAGCGGAAGACATAATTTATTGTTTCAGTTTGGATCTTTCAATGTTTGGCTTAACCTTGTGGGCCAATCACCGGTCCGGCCGTTCCTGATAGACAAAGGGAAATTGATCGTTTGTCCAACGCCATGGCGAATGCGAGGCAAACACCATGGCAAGTGTCGGTCCCACGCCAGTCAAATGCCATGAACCCACGGCCATGGCACTTGCCCGCAGTGTCACGGCCAAATTATGTTTATGCCCAATTTCTTCCCTTATTTCTACCTATAGCACTACATTTTTCACTTTTAGGTCTATCGAGGATGCTTGCATCCTAAGTCTTCTAGATGTAGGTAGATATTGTACTTGTAAACTTGTAAACACCTTAGATTGATTCAAATCTCAAAAAATGCATTGGTCTTGGGGATTTCCGCATTTGGATCTGCCAGTTCTGCCGCAGCTGGCAATTGCCAGCTCTGACCAGCAGAATTGAGCCAAAACAGTTCTGCAACGCTCACTATCTGCCAAATTGTTTGCTGCAAAACATGCAGAGATGCGACCAACTTTGAGCCACCCTAAGTATTAAAAAATGTAACCCACCTCCTTACTTTTCGAGTGCTATCATTGGAATCACTACCTAGATTCTAACTAGGAACCCCATCCACACAACCTGGCATGCCGCCTCAACCAGCAAAAACGCGATGCGACGCCGGCGCTGTGACGCGGACGGTGTCGTCGAGTATGGGTCCGACTGCGCACGCGACGCAGCATCAGGGAGTACCAGCGAACGGAGGGAGCGCATCTACGCAAGTCAGCTACAGAAGGGACACTGCTCGAACAAGCAACGACTCACAAGGAAAAATGCATTCGCGAGGAAAAAGTAAATAAAGGTCATCAACCCCAGTGTCCGTCCGAGGTTCAGGAACCCGGCCAGGATCGTCAGAATCACCCTGCAGGGAGATATTAGTGTATGCGAGGTAAAACAACCACGAAACGCACCCAACAAATTTGTACCCGCCATATGCGACCACATCGATCGATTGGCTCGATCCCTGCACGTTGAGGAAATAGCACCCCAGTTGCACGAACAGAAAGTCGAGCATGACCACCATCAGCGCGCGCGACGCTGACTCGCCCAGCACCTGTGGATGGAACCGCTCCTGCAAACCCGAGTGCAACGCGCACAGCAGGATATATGTCACGAGCGCCATGACTGGGCGGGGCAGTCAGCAGCCAGCAGAGGAAGCAGATAGTGTATAGCGACATACGTGGAATGTACAAGTCGGGGCTGTTGATGTCCTCCCGCGGCGGCTGGTACTCGGTCTGCCCTGCGTCCGTGCGGTGCGAGCTGCGCGCCCAGTGTTTGTGCATCCAGGGGAAGAGCACGATGCGCAGCTTGCGCATGACGTACGAATTGGACACGTTGAAATGCGGCTTGACGCGCCCGCCGGGCAGCACGCTGCCCCACTGCGCCCAGAATTAATGCTTAAAATGCATATACGTTATGACACAACGCACGGTACGCTGGACATAGTCCTGCCCCGCCGCGACCGCGCTGTGCCCGAGCTGCATGCCGAACTGCGCCGTCGCATCGTTCATACCCCAGGCGCCGAACTGGGGCTGCGGAGGCATCATAGGTGGTGCCTGCGCATGGTGCGGCGGCTGCTGGTGCTGGTGCTGGAATGGCGAAGTGTAGGCGGGCACATGGGCGGGTGCATACGCAGGCTGGTGCTGGCCGGGCTGGGGTGAGGAGGAGAAGCGCCGGTAGCCCTGAGGAGAGCCTGGGGTCAGGGGCGGCTCTGGGATGTAGGCGGGGTGCGTCGGGACCGGATGGCGCAGTGGCGGCGGCGAGGACATGAGTAGCAAGAGGAATGTGACGGTGAGGCTGTCACACGACACGTCTCAACTTGAATCACAAAGGTTCAACGTTCAACGTTTCAACGTAAGCCGGATTCGCATCGGGATAGTGTTGCCGTCGAGCATCGATTTGTAACTTGCTTCGGCCATCGAGCTGGCCAACTCGATCGGTCGAGTCGATGCGAGTTGCACCTCGAATCAGAGTGCACCTCGAGCCCATCAGAGTTGATCCCATCATTTCCCATACGCCAAACCCACGCCACGTGAATATCAACATGCTCCACAGCCACCGTTCATCTGGAAAATCCCCCATGTCTATAGCGGTCTATACAGACCATATAGACCAGATAGACCCATAGACTTCCCCCTGTCTACTAGACCACGATAGACACTGGGTTTCTATGGTAGACCACGACAGCCCAATAGACCAACAGACGATAATTCGATAGACGCACAGACACATAGGTGCGCAACCATCATCGTCGCTTGAAGCAAGAAACCATCAAAGATGATCATTTGTGGTACTAATATGGGTTGAACTCCGGAAGAGGGAAGGAGCGAAAAATAATATTTTCAGAAAAAACAACTAGGTACAGGCAACTCGCAAGTAACTACAACTAGAACAGGCGGAGAAGAAAGAAATACTGGGTTCATTTTGGAGACACCCATTGCGACGTGAAAACGAAGGACATAAGCAAGAGGATATCAATTGAGAACACAGAAAGAACTACCTACCTTGAGGAAATCATGGCCGCATCGAGTGGGTAATGGCAGACACGTACCAAGGTGCCGTGGAGGAGAAGTAGTATTTTGCCCTGGGCAGCGGACTCATGGAGCTTGTGGAAGGCCGGAGGAGTGGAATTGAGTGGAGGGGAAAATGTGGGTGGAAGGAAGAAGGGATCACAATTAGTCACAATTGTGCACCGGTTTATATTTGTTCCTCGGCAAAGGACTTGGTGATTTTTTTACAAGTCGGAGTTGACGGTCAATCTGTCAGTGAACAACTGAAGATATCGACAATGAGACAGAACAACACCCAGATGGGGAGCATCAGGATGATGGCTGGCGAAGCACACAGGGGTGATTTCTAGCTGAGTTAGCCGATTGTCTGTCACTTCAAGGGTGTCTATTAGTGTCTATTGCAGTCTGTCGGTTCGTGACCCTGTCTATCACAGTCTATTTGTCTATATATGTCTGTGCAGACACAGCTGGTCTAAATAGACTGGCCATGTCTGTGGTGCCAGAATGTATTTCCAGATGTTCAAGATGGCCAGATGAATGCATTTCAACATTGAGACCACCTTTGAACCATCTAGAGTTCATGAAAGTCTACAAAATTAAAAAGAGTGAATAAGAAAAGCTTACTGGATTTTTCTCAGGGATTTTAGAGCTCAGCATTGTAGTATTTGCACCACTTGACAACTTCAAGGCTTCAGGGACCCAAGTTTCACTCAAGATATTGGAAAAATTGGTGTTATATTTCCTCACAAGGCGAACCAAATTGTAAAACCACTCTATCGCTACTGGTGTCTGAAGGCATTCTTAATATCCTATTCAGCCTTTGCTCCAAATTGTGCACCTGTTAAGTGCTGAGCCGAGGGGATCGGAATTGCCGAGAAAGTCCGAAGGAAATATGTCGGAGTTAGTCACGGAGTTCCGAAGGGTCAGAAGGTCGTTCTCGCAAGCACTACAAACAAGAGTGTGCGACTACCTGGCTTGCGACCAAGGAGAGACAAGTCCAGAGATAATAACGGGAGGACGAGTGAGGATGCAGGAGGGCCGGAGGAGGCACGGAATATCCGATAGGTCGGAGTCCGACTCAGGTTGCGTTGGGAAGGGAGAACGCAATAACGTATACAATTATCAAACTGAAGAACAGAGGCTAAACTACTTAGCTTAAATACTTAGTAAGCTAATTGTTTAGTGAAGTACAATAAGGTGTGAAAGATTAGTAAGTATTAGTCCGTGGACAATAAGTCGTCAAGACAATCCTGTGAAGGATTTGTAAGTATAAGTCCGTGGACAATAAGTCGTCAAGACATCTTGTGAACGATGAGTAAGTATTTCTCCGTGGACAATAAGTGGATGTCCGGATAAACTCCGAGAGTGAAGTAAGGGATTATGAGTAAAGGATTCCGCTTGGTAATTCCTCATCGCGTAATGTCCCTTGCGATGGATAGAAGTCCCCCTCGGAAATTCCGAAGGAAGTCCGATCGGAGTTCCGAGGTACTCCGAGATGCACGGATATAACAGTATCCCCCTCTCAAGGCCGATTGCCCTCAAGAGGCTTGGAACTTTTCCGGGACGTCACGAGATGTCACGTGCTCGACCCAGAATATGTATATAGGAAACTCCGAGCGGTGAAAATTTTCAATTTTCACCCCTTCGGAACGCCATATCCGATGTCCGAAGCAAGCGGCAGCAACTCCGTCATCCGTAACTCTTCGGCATATCCGAGATTCTCCGTGCTGACTAATCCCTAGGATGCAAGAAATGCACCAAGCACGGTCTCCCGTGCAATAGGCCACAAGGGCCTCGAGGAGTCTCCTGCGTCCAATGCGCGACGCAAAAGGTCCGATGTGACCTTGGAGAGCGGATTCGGGCGGCCGCGGAAGTCCCGAGGGTGTCCGAGCCAACGGACACCAAGGTCGACGAGCTCGATGAAGACGTTGAGCAGCTATACAAGCTGTTCAAAAATTTCACCACGACGGCGAATGAAGACGTCGAAAGGGCTCGGGAATTCCGAAAGGCGGTCGTGGACGAGAACACGGAGTTGAGAAGGCGGGTGAGGAGGTTGGAGAAGCAGAACGAGCTTCTCATAGGGTGGATATCCGCGTTCGACCCGAGCATGGAGCTCGAGGTCTCGGAGTCGGAAGAGGAAGAGTCGGAGAAGCCGAAGAAAAAGTCGGCCAAGTCGAAAGGCAAGCGGAGGAGGGTTGAGTAAGGAGAAGAAAAAGTCGAAAAGTACATAGATGTAAAATAGTATCGCTTGTAATTTTGAAAGTTTTTTGTGATGATCTGAAAATTCGGAATTGCCGAAGGAAGTCCGAATTAATAATCAGGACCTGGCTTTCCGGGATAGCGTTTATGAAAGCTTTCGACAAGTTCATCGGCATGAACGTCGTCAGCTCCCATCCAAGAGAACTGTTCATCGGTTTCTTCATAACCAAGCCATTCAACCAAGTATCGGAGTTTCACTCGGTATCTCCGATCGAGCTTTGAGTCAACAATTTCTTTGATCTCGAAGTGCTCATCTCCGTTCACCACTTCAACTGCACCTGGAGGTTCCTCGATGCGGCTGGGAAAAGGGTTCGGAGTGTGCGGTTCAAGTTGAGAAACGTGAAAGACCGGATGAATGCCTCGGAGTTGCTTCGGAAGCCGAAGTGTATAAGAATTGGAACTAGGATGGGCGATAATTTCGTAGGGACCTAGAGTCTGTTCGGAAAACTTCGGAGTTGGTCGGGTTGTCCGAATGTGCTTTGCGGAAACAAAGACTTGATCACCGATTTTGAATTCTGGTGAAGGGTTTCGACGAGTATCAGCAGTGGCCTTGTATCTCTTCTGAGCAACCGTAATTTGCTCTCGGAGAAACTCGTGAAGTCCGTGAAGGTCGACAGCGAAATCCTTAGCGTAAGTGTTGGCCACATCACGTTCCGGATGAATAGTTAAGGAAGGATGGTATCCCTTGTTCGCGAAAAATGGTGTAACTCCAGTAGAAGCATTCGGAGCATTGTTGTAAGCGAACTCGGCCAGAGGAAGAAGACGATCCCAGTCGTCTTGTTGATAGGAAGTGTACATGCGAATATATTGCTCCAAAGTCTGGTTGGCACGTTCGGTTTGTCCGTCGGCCTCCGGGTGATACCCCGAAGTGAAATGCAATTCCATACTCAAGAGTTGACCCAAGGACCGAAAGAACGCAGAAACGAATTCGGATCCCCGATCCGAAGTGACGTGCGAAGGGACTCCATGCTTAGAAAAGACATGAATAAGGAAAAGCCGAGCGAGGTCCGAAGAGGTTATTTTTGTGTCGCAAGGAATAAAAATTCCTTGTTTTGAAGCACGATCTATGATGACTAGAATGCTGTTGTAACCGTTGGAATTCGGAAGTTCCTCGATGAAGTCCATGGAGATAGAATGCCAAGGGCGAAGTGGAACAGGTAAGGGCTGGAGTAACCCATAAGGTTTGTGTCGAGGCCGCTTGTTGCGCTTGCACAAGACACAAGATTGGCAATACGTTCGGACAAAGGTTCGGACCTCCGGCCAAGTATATTCGCGTCGAACGAGCTGAAGAGTGCGGTTCTGACCGAAATGACCAGCTAGGATGTGATCATGACAGTGTTGAAGAACCCGAACTCGGAGTTCCTCGGAATTTCCGATAAGGAGAGGAACATAGATGCGCTCGTCATGGCGAAGTAGGCCAGTGTCGTCAATAGTCCAACGAGGGGAGTTGCCAGAAGTTGCCGCGGTAATTCCGAGTAAGGCCGAAGGATCATCTCGGAGGTGGCTTCGGATATCCGAATGAAGCTTGTCTACATCCATGACAACCGTAGCTTGAAGACAAATATCCTCGAGATAAGTGGCCCGAAGCGACGCCGAAAGCTGATCTTGAGTGAAAACAGGACGAAAATTGTGAGGGTTGACTTGGCCATAGCCCTTATCCCCCTCTTTAGGGTAGACGTCCCATCGTCTAGTTAAGGCATCGGGTTTTCCGCCGAGCCTGCCCGGGCGGAAACGAATAACCATATTGAAACGGCAAAGGAACTCGGACCACCGAACTTGTCGACGAGTAAGCACTTTAGTAGTGGCAAAGTACTCCAAGTTCTTATGATCAGTAACTACGTCCACCGGAGTTGCCGAGCCTTCAAGGTAATGCCGCCAATGTTTAAAGGCGTCAAAAATCGCAAGTAGCTCTTTATCGTGGATGTCGTAGTTGACTTCGGAAGGTCCGAGTGTGCGGCTTCGGAATGCCACAGGATGAATGTCGCCGTCGTCGCCAATAATTGAAAGAATAGCGGCGATAGCATAGTCAGAGGCGTCCGCTTCCACTGTAATTTGACGATCGGGAACCCAATGGTGAAGTATCGGAGCTTCCGAGAAAGCAGTCTTCAGACCGTCAAAGGCTGATTGACAGTTTTCGGACCAGTTCCATTTCACGCTAGATCGGGTAAGCCGAGTGAGTGGGATAGTAATATCCGAATAGTTCCAGATAAAACGCCGATAGAAGTTGCAAAAGCCTAGGAAGGATTGAACATCCTTCACTTTTCGTGGAGTAGGCCATTGAGCAACTGCAGCGATTTTCTCGGGGGCCATTCGGAAGCCGTCGGGGGAGAGAATATATCCAAGGTATTCACAAGTGGTGACGCTGAATTCGCATTTCGGGAGTTTGCAAAAAAGTCCGGATGCTCGGAGTCTCCGAAGTACTTCTCGGACATGCTCGGTATGTTTCGACTCGTCTTCGGAGTATACGAGGATGTCATCCAAGTAGACTACGACGCAGACGTCAAGGAGGTCCGAGAAGATGGTATTGAGAAAGCGTTGAAATGCCGCAGGGGCATTAGTGAGGCCTTCCGGAACCACTCTCCAGTCATAAGACCCATAGCGAGTACGAAAAGCAGTTTTGGGCTCGTCGCCTTCTTTAATTCGGAGAAGGTGATAAGCATGTCGGAGATCGAGTTTTGTATAGATGCGAGCCTTGCTCGGAGCATCTAGCAAGTCCGAAATTAATGGAAGCGGATATCGGTCTTTCTTAGTGATTCGGTTAAGACCTCGGTAGTCGACGCAGAGCCGAAGAGAGCCATCCTTTTTCTTCGCGAAAAGTATCGGAGCTCCGTGAGTTGATTTCGAGGGATAGATGAAGTTGGCCTTTAAATTCTTATCGATGAATTCTCGGAGTGCGGATAGTTCAGCTTGCGATAGAGAATATATATGACCAATAGGTGGTATTTCACCCTCCTCGGTGTCAATTCGGAGGTCGTATTCGCGATGTGGAGGTAGATTGTAGGCTTCAGACTCCGAGAAAACGTCGGCGAAGTCTTGATACTCGGTCGGAATATCCGTAAGATCTCCGTCCAAGGAAGTTGAATGACCAGATATGTCGCTTCTAGGACATGTGCGAAGTGTATATTGAGTGGTTCCTTTCTGCCCGATAATAGCAGAGTAGGCAGCAGCCGAAACCAGGGATATGTGGGGAGGAGAACCAAATGGCTTCGGAGAAGCCGAAGGAGGCGGAGTACCGGATGGCTTCGGAGAAGCCGAAGGGGAAGGAATATCCATAGAAGGATCAGAACTGAGAGACGACGTCGGAGATTCCGAGATGGGCTTCGGAGTCGGAGTTTCCGAAGGTCCTTCCGAAGAGGAATTAACCGGAACAGAATTAGACTGTATAGTCTGAGGAGTCGACATTGATACCCCGGTGGTGTCGGAGGAACGGAAAGATATTAGGCCTGCCGACCAGTCAATCAACGGATTGAAGCGGTGGAGCCAGTTGAATCCAAGAACCAGGTCACTAGGGGCATCCAGATGGGTGACGTAGAATTCCAATATTTGGACATCTCCAGTAGGGAATAGAATTGGAAGGCGGATTTGCCGATTTATTATGGAGGAGGTGCCGTCGAGGTATCGGAGCCTTATCGGAGGTATCGAGTAAGGAACAAAACCATTCATTTCACAAATATTAGGAGATATGAAACAATGTGAAGATCCGGAATCGACAAGAGTCCGAAGGCGGATAATGAACCTCGCAGCGAGGGATGAAGGAATCGTAAATTTTGTAGATGCATAAACTTCGGAGTTTCCGAAGGAATCTCCGAGCGAGTCCGAAGGTGCAGCATAAAGGTCGAGGTATAAGGCATTAGATGAAAGAGAGGACGCGTTGAGGAAGACCTCAGGAAGCACACTAGAGTCAACACAGCTCTGATCGTGCGCGGAGGTTTCAGAGCTGCTGACTATTTTTTTTGACTCCGTGGTAGCAGTGTCGGAGTTCTTCGGAGTTTCCGCTTTAGAGGCCCTGCCTGCGGCGTTGGGTCTCTTTTGTTACACTCCGCAGCGGAATGACCGCTGCCTCCGCAATACATGCAGAGGTTGAACTTCTTGCGACGCTCCCTCTCAGTATCCTTGAGCTGTCCACTCTTATCCAGTTTGTCGGCATAAGGCTTCGGAGTTCTCGGAGTTCCCGAAGACTGCGAAGCGGTAGGAGTGGAAGATTGCTGAGGTTTAAATGCTTTCTTCGTATTACCACCCTTCTGGTTGGAAGAGGCGGAAGCCGAAGAAGACTCGGGATTTCCGTGAGTACCGGTCTGCTCGCGTTTCTTCTCAGATTCTCGCTTCCAATAGCGAGTATCAACCCGTTGAGCCGCAGCCCGGAGTCCGATAAGAGTATTCGGATACTCCATATTGACAAGGGGATCCTTAATCCTCCTTGGCAATCCTTCGTAGTATTGGAAACGAAGGGCGGTCATTCCCCAACCAGTATAAGCTGAAAGCTTATTGAATTCGACGGTGTAAGTGGTGATACGGTCCGTGGATTTCATTCGGAGATTCCGAAGCTGGTCCTCGGCATCTCCGACAGGATCGTGCGGCCCAAAATTGTCCTGCAGCTCTTGAAGGAACTGAGGAAAATTGCTGTCCCAGGCTGGAACAGTGTTTGGGTCGGGATCGAAGAGCTGGGGTTCAAACCAATCTAGGGCGGTGCCTCGGAGGTACGACATAAGATAAATGATTTTGTCGTCGTCCGTGGTGAAATCCTGGTCACGTTCAGCAAAGTGCAGATAGCACTGAGCGAGGAATGGTCGGAGTTTCTGAGGATCAGAACCATCGAAGGTATCGGGGTTCCGAAGGTTAGAGCGAGAGCTCTTAGATCCAGACTGAGGACCTTTCAAACTCCGAAGTACCTCCGTGAGATCTCCGATATTGGCCAGAATTTGTCGACCAAATCTTGTCTCCTCATCAATAACTTCCTCTTCTTCGATAGGTGGTTCCAGTTCATCGGTTTCTTCAGCTATCGGATCTTCCGAAGGAGGAAGCGGAGTTGTAAATGGATTAGGAGCACGACGCGGAGCCTCCGATGGTACTCCTCCAACTGGGTAAGAAGCTGGACGTGGATTCATGGTGGGGTAAGGAATGGGCTGGAAAGTCAGAGGGATTTCTGACGATCGAGCGGCAATGGGAGTAATAGGAATATTGGATAGAAGTCGGGATTGCCGGCGGTCACGATCAACACGCCGTTGGAGAAGATTATTGCCAGCAAGAGATTGGGATGCGCCAGGCGTGCCCGGCACAATGGATGCGGGATTGTAGGGGTTAAACTGATCAGCCATGCAAGCCCAGATAGTTGAGTTTGATAATACTGTTAAGTGCTGAGCCGAGGGGATCGGAATTGCCGAGAAAGTCCGAAGGAAATATGTCGGAGTTAGTCACGGAGTTCCGAAGGGTCAGAAGGTCGTTCTCGCAAGCACTACAAACAAGAGTGTGCGACTACCTGGCTTGCGACCAAGGAGAGACAAGTCCAGAGATAATAACGGGAGGACGAGTGAGGATGCAGGAGGGCCGGAGGAGGCACGGAATATCCGATAGGTCGGAGTCCGACTCAGGTTGCGTTGGGAAGGGAGAACGCAATAACGTATACAATTATCAAACTGAAGAACAGAGGCTAAACTACTTAGCTTAAATACTTAGTAAGCTAATTGTTTAGTGAAGTACAATAAGGTGTGAAAGATTAGTAAGTATTAGTCCGTGGACAATAAGTCGTCAAGACAATCCTGTGAAGGATTTGTAAGTATAAGTCCGTGGACAATAAGTCGTCAAGACATCTTGTGAACGATGAGTAAGTATTTCTCCGTGGACAATAAGTGGATGTCCGGATAAACTCCGAGAGTGAAGTAAGGGATTATGAGTAAAGGATTCCGCTTGGTAATTCCTCATCGCGTAATGTCCCTTGCGATGGATAGAAGTCCCCCTCGGAAATTCCGAAGGAAGTCCGATCGGAGTTCCGAGGTACTCCGAGATGCACGGATATAACAGCACCGTGGGAACATCAACTTGCATCAACTCGAGGAACTTGTGTCAATTCGCTTGACCGAGCTGATACAAGTTGGCCACCTCACATCAGCTCGCATCACCTTGTGGCAACACTACATTGGAATTGTGAGGATGTCTGCTCAAATCTATACAGATTTCAGATATAACATTCAGTGGGACAACAGACCTCTCTCCTGATATCACACTGATAAAATATGGTAGTATTCTTTTATTACAATCTTGTTCCCTTTCCGTCTTCCCCTTTGGGATTTCCTCATTCGGCTCCCGTGCCATGGCCGTAACCCTCAGCGCTCGTTCCTTACGTTCCGCTGAGGGTATGTCCAGTCCTCTCATTCCTTACACAGTATTACTTACATTACCATAGACCTCTGTCTTTTAGGTACTTTAATATTAGTGCTCATTCCTTACGTTCCGCTGAGGACCTCTGTCTTTTAGGTTATGGGCCCCGGACGCTTATCAGCGTACCATTTCTGACTCGTCGGCCGCCACATCGTCGTGCTCCACGCCGATCCCTGCGAGCATCGACCGCGGACACGCCGGATTCTCATCTGCGCACACGCTCCGGGGCTCGAACTCGTTTTGGGACGCCACGTCATCACCTCCCGCCTTTTCACAGCTCCTTCCGCTGCTCGAGACTCTTCGCGCGTGTGCTGGGTATCTACACCCGCACTTCTAGCAATGTTCCGGGGATCAAGCGTCGCTCCGACCTCCTTCTATCGCCCCGTTCACGCCGCACGTCCTCGCTTCGAATACCAGTCAGCGCGTCCCGCTCACGTTCACACAACAAACCCATTCGCCACATTCCGCTCTTTCCTGGCTCGTCACGTCATGGCCGATCCGTCTTCTGACGATTACATGCCCGTCATCACGCCGTTAACTGCTGGTCTATATCCCGCTTGGGAACCACGGGCGAAGTCGGAGCTCATGCGCCGTGGTCTCTGGAGGTTTTGTACTGGTGAGGAGATCCTCCTCCCCATTCCGACTCTTCCAGCCTTGTCGACCGCCGGCTCGGTCTCCACTCGTGCCGCTGCTCAGCGCGACACTGACGTGCTCGCGGCTGCTCAGCGCGAGTACAAGAGGGATGTACGCGAGTACAATACCTCACTTGCCCTCAATGATCGTGCTATTGGCACCATCCGCTCCCTCGTCGCAGAGGACCAACTGCAGTATCTCGACGGCAAGACTTCAGCCAAGGAAGTGTGGGATACGCTCGCGCTTCAGCACAAGGACTCGTCGTCGGGCCTTGTTGCTTACTACACCAAAATCGGGATTCTGGGGAAGAAGTACGTCGAGGACGAGTCCATGCACGCTCACCTCTCGTCCCTTCAACTCGAGAATCGCAAGCTCGGCGCGAAGGCTTTTGACGACGATTTTCTTGCTCAGATCATGCTCATGTCCCTTCCCCGCGACTCTACTTGGGAAACCCTTGTTGTTGCCCTCCTTCAGTCCGTCACCGACACCCACAAGCTCACCTGCGCTGACGTCGTCAGTCGACTCGTGCAGGAGCACCGCCGCCTCACCGCCGCCAATACGGGCACCGACTCAGCTTTGCTCGCCAAACGCCGCCGCGGAGCGCGATCCTCCTCCGCGACAGCTGGCTCGAAGAAGCTTCGGTGCAGGTATTGCACTTATCGGGGGCATGTCGAGGATGAATGCCAGAAGAAGCAGCACGACGCGATGGCCCGGCCTCGCAGTACCACATCTCCCTCCGTCGCAAGCTCGAAGATCTCGGACGACTCTTCCGATACTGGCTCGGTCTCCACATCCGTACACGCCAAAATCGCGTCATCGTCCAAGACGCGATCCAAGAAGTGGGAGAATGGTTCCCTTCACGTTTTCTAGGATGTCGTCGCCTGCGCCAACGACCCAGTTCGAGCCGCTCGACTTTCGTCACTTCGCCACTGCCGCCGCCGCTCGCCTTCCACGTTCTTTGCACATTCTCTTTCTCACCGATCTTCTTGACCTGGCGCTTTCACATTCCTTTTTCCAGGGAAATGGAACCACGCTTGAGGGGGGGTGATAAAATATGGTAGTATTCTTTTATTACAATCTTGTTCCCTTTCCGTCTTCCCCTTTGGGATTTCCTCATTCGGCTCCCGTGCCATGGCCGTAACCCTCAGCGCTCGTTCCTTACGTTCCGCTGAGGGTATGTCCAGTCCTCTCATTCCTTACACAGTATTACTTACATTACCATAGACCTCTGTCTTTTAGGTACTTTAATATTAGCGCTCGTTCCTTACGTTCTGCTGAGGACCTCTGTCTTTTACACACATAGAAATGCTGCCACACATAGGCCTTACTCAAGCTTACTCCCCGCAGTAAAAGCATCCACCTCCTTTACAAGCATGCCTGTGTCTCTGTTACATGCATGGGAAATGTGTATACTCATGTATATATAGTCCAGGAAGCCTATGACAGATTGACCTGTCATAGTGGCCTTTTGGCTCAGTTGGTAACAATGCTAGCTCCCGGGCAAGTTACATATGGCCGCCGGCAATGCTACGGGATTTTGATGGTATCACCAGGAGTGTCCCAATTTGGACAGTCTGCTAAAATTTGGTCGACACTGGATGCACCTTGTACAGGCTGAACAAGTAACATTGGCATATGAGTTATCTGGGATAAAGTGTTCAGAATTCAATTTTGTTTGTATTCTCTTTGACAGATGTCTTTCAATTGTGCCTCAGCTTGAATAATGGGTTGCCGCTCATATAACTAATATAAATTTTGTAGGTTTGTCAAAGAGAATACATGTAGAATTGGTTAAAATAATATTTGGGCCTATTTCTGAGGCCATATCAGGTGTGTGGCGGCCGGGGTGAGGTGCATTTGGATGGCTGGCAAAGGTCTTGAAAACAGGACCAAATACTGAAGTATTCACCATTCCTGAGTGTTTCTGACCTATTTTAACTTCGAAATGGTAGTTTGGCCCATCTTCAGTTATAAGAATACAGTCTGCACCACTGGAAGGAGGAAGTAGTTTTATATAATAAAATGAGTGTTGAAGGCATTTTGCGATCTGGACCACGATCATGCTTAGTCAGTGCATGCTCATTGAACCGCGGTTGCCAGTGGTCATTACATAATAGTATGACAGGTTTAAACCAGTTGCGAGTTCAAACCCTGGTGGTGGCACATTTTTCAGGCCTGGAGCACTTGATTTAATTTGTCATCATTTGAACTCAGTAACGTCCGGCAGGTTGATCATGTGACCTGGGGGTCTATTATGTATCATTTGGTCTTTGGAAGTGCACCCAGGGTTCTGTCCCCAGTCTGGCCCATTTCAGGTTTCCGTTCCATTCTGGAACATCTGTTATATACCGAGCCGAAGGAAGGACAAGATGAGAGACTCCGGAACCAGAACCGGGGACCAGAGGATCGGAACTTTCGGAAAGTATATGGGGAGATAACGCAAGCACCACAGGACAGTAGGATGTGCGTACTACCGAGGCCGGCGAGGGAAGGAAGACCGGGGAAATAACCGGAGGACGACTCAGTGCAAAGCGGAGAGCAAAGCAACATTAATTATCAAACTGAAGTACATGGCATATGTTAAGGGGTTATATAGCTAAGTCCTAATTGTATTCCTAAAAAGGTGCGAGTCAGGTGACCTGTCGGACATAACAATAATATGAGTCCCAAAGAGGATGGAGAAGTGATGTCGGAGAAATTGACAATAAGAACATGGATTGTAAAGACGGATAAACGGGAAACACTCAGTAATCCTTCATTGCATAAAAACCCGATGATTGTTATATCCATGCTTTCTCGGTCCTTGACCTTCCGGTCATGTCCGGTACTGGAGCCCGGAACTGGACAGAATATCCTCGGACTCATTGCAGATCATCGGGTTTTTACGCAATGAAGGATTACTGAGTGTTTCCCGTTTATCTGTCTTTATAATCCGTGTAATTATTGTCAATTTCTCCGACATCACTTCTCCATCCTCATTGAGACTCGTATTATTGTTATGTCTGACAGGTCACCTGACTGGCACCTTTTTAGGAATAGGGCTTATGGCCAGCTCAATCTGCAAAACCTTCGCCCAATTTTCACCCAAGATCAACTCTCTGCATCTCTCCGTGCTGTTATATCCATGCATTCTCGGTCCTTGACCTTCCGGTCATGTCCGGAACTGGATGGAATATTCTCGGACTCATCACGGATCACCGGGTTTTTACGCAATGAAGGATTACTGAGCGTTTCCCGTTTATCCGTCTTTATAATCCTTCTCCTTATTGTTCATTTCTCCGACATCACTTCTTCATCCTCTTTGGGACTCGTATTATTGTTATGTCCGACAGGTCACCTGACTCGCACCTTTTTAGGAATACAATTAGGACTTAGCTATATAAACCCGTAACATATGCCATGTACTTCAGTTTGATAATTAACGTTGCTTTGCTCTACGCTCTGCACTGAGTCGTCCTCCGGTTAATTCCTCCGGTCCTCATTCCTTCACCGGCCACGGTAGTGCGCACATCCTACTGTCCTGTGGTGCTTGCATTATCCTCCCATATACTTTCCGGAAGTTCCGATCCTCCGGTTTCCGGTTCCGGTTCCGGACTCGTTCTTCTCGTTCTTCCTTCGGCTCGGTATATAACAGTATTATCAAACTCACCTATCCTGGCTGGTTATGTCACACCTTCCCTCCAATCCTGCAACACTCGATAACTCTGACGAACGTCGCAAATCTCGTCTCTACTCACTGATTGTTCCTTTGTCTTCACCCTCTCATTCCATGTCGACTATTCCCTCTGGACAAATTGCTCTTCCTCCTAATGTCGCCATTCGCACACGCCAGACGGCTGCACCTACAGCTCCGGTTACTCTCTCCGCTCCGACAACCTTTCCGGTTAATGTTCCGGGACTTGTTCAAAGTCCTCGCACTCCAGAGAATCCTACTGTTTTTCCTCGATCTCCATATCCGGATCGTGCTCGAGTCGTTCAGCTGAGCACTTCGCCGATCCCTTATCCTCCTATCGTTGAGGATGTGGAGGAATCCGGTTCTACCAGACAACCTCTGGTTCCTCAAGCCGAGGAACCTGGCGATGGCAGTAGCGATCATACACACTCCGGTTCGGAACACGGAGACCCTCCTGATCCCGACGATGATGGAGGTGATCTTCCTGGAGGTGGCGGAGGTGGCGGAGGCGGTGGTCATCCAGGAGGAGGAGGTGGTGGCCCTGGTGGTCCTGGTCCTCCACCCGGACCTGGACCCGGTCCGGCTGGACCTCCTCCCCCAGATCCCGAACCTGCGGAACAGTTGCTTATCAGCACTATCTGAACGTTCCAGGATGCAATTCAGTCTTATGTCACTCATTCCTCGGCTCCACCACGTTCTACTCGCTCGAATCTCCGTAACCCAGACACTTTTGATGGCTCCGACTCCGCGAAACTCCAGTCTTTTCTCACCCAATGTTACTTGCATTTTGCAGAACGTCACCAGGATTTTATCTCGGATGATGACAAGATTTTCTATATCATGTCATATCTCCGGGCACTGCTCAGCAGTGGTTCAAACCAAATCTTTACGACACCGGTTCCGTTCCGGCTTGGGACGGAAACTTTCCGCGCTTTATTCAGGAACTCCAGGAGAATTTTGGTCCGCAAGATCCGGTAGGAGATGCGGAAGATCTCATCCGGTCTTGCCAGATGAAATCCGGAGACCGGATTGCCACTTATATCATTGGTTTCGATCGTCTCGCAGTCCTTACCCAATGGGGCGACAATGCCCTGCGACATCAATTCTACGAGGGTCTTCCTCACCGGCTCAAGGATGAAATGGTTCATCACAACTATGTCAACACCTTGCTTGGTATTAAAGATATTGCCCGCCGGATTGATGCTCACTATTGGAAACGCGAATTGGAGAAACAGCGAGAGCGGGAGCATGAGAAGATTAGCAGCGGTGGTACTGGTTCCGGTAATTCCGGAAACTCCGGAAATTCCGGTCAACAGTCAAAGGATCACAAGAGCGTTAACTCATCGTCTAAACCGTCGAATTCCCCTTCCGGTCTGAAACCATTCGGAAGGCAGTCTGGCAATTCTACTTCGTCACCATCATCGACGAAGGCCACTTCCAGTAGACCGGCTCAGCAGTCTTCCAGTCGGACTCCAAAGCCGTATGCCGACAAACTCGATAAGCACGGGAGACTCACCAAGGATGAAAGAGAACACCGATCTCGACTCAATCTCTGCATGTTCTGCGGAGGAACTGGTCATTCAGCTTCGGAATGCCAGAAGCGTCCGGAATACGCTCAGGCCAAGGTGGCATCTGCAACGGCTGAAAAGCCTGCTACAATCGCCGAAACCGCCGAGTCAAAAAAATAATCAGTAGCTCGGATACCTCAGCATCCGGTCCGAGTTGCATTGACTCCGGGGTGCTTCCTGAGGTCTGCCTCAACGCTTCCACTCTTTCCCTAATGCCCT